>JBBPCS010060059.1:0-17721 GCA_037974645.1 Hollardia meadi
ACACACACACACACACACACACACACACACACACACACACACACACACACACACACACACACACACACAGTTTCTCCCCCTCACCCTCAGCCATGTCACTCTGATCACATCATCAGCTATTTCCACAATTTATTCCACGAGAATTAAACTGAAAATAACTCATCCAACAAAACACTTCAGCCTCTCTGTGACCTCACAGAACACACTTTAAGTATCAGTGCATCAAGTACATCAATCAGTCTCTGTTATAGGATGATATTGGTATAAAAAAGCACAATGATCACTTTAACAGGAAATAAATTAGAGCCCAACTGATATTAGAGGACTAACTGATATGATAATATCTGTATCGGCCCCCAAAAGTCCATATTGGTCGGGCTCTATTTTGTCGTCTGAGTTAGAAGTTAACTTTGAACTTACGAACAGCTCGTCCAACCAGCTCCTTTAGAATTAAACTGCATTAGCTGTTAGCAACCACAGGTGACACCAAATCCACCAGGACTTAAATCAAAGTGAGTTAAACAAACATAATGTCATGTTCCAAACTGACACGTTATCTGCTAACAAAATAGAATTATTTTTCCACAAAGTGTTCCAGAGCTCCACTGTTAACAACCAGCTGACAGAGAAGAACAAACAGACGACCACAAACCTGAAACTGCTTCTCGCTCAAGTTAGCATCACTTCCTGCTGTCGTTTCAGGAAGTGACCTAAAGGAGTTGGCGTGTCGCCACAATCATGGCAAAGAACTCTCAAATAATAAAGTCTGTCTCGAGCTACATTTATTTTATAGAAGATAAACTACAGAACGTGCATGAATTAGCTCTTAATGACACACCTTAAAACAGCCAACACCTACAACATGTTCTCAATCTGAGTCTGAAACTCACAAAGACAGACCAACACACACACACACACACACACACAGACACAGACACACACACACACACACACACACACACACACAGACCTTACCAAGTCAAACCACTTTCACTACTGAAGTAATTTTACTGCCTGCAATAAAATAAAATTAAAAATTTAAATAAAAAAATGCAGAGGAAAAAAAGGTCAAATTAATAATCTTACATTTAATAAACAAATGAATATGGAACATATGTATTAAAGTTCAATTTGATCCAGAAACTGTAGATTGTATTTCAATGCTATGATCAAGTCATATTTGTCATATTGTTTCGTGTACAACAGTATGTACAGTCAGTAATCTTCCAGGCTGGTCAGGTGGCAGGAAGCCAAACACTCATCAACATCCTCAATGTATAAAATATCAGAATTTATTGAGCACTTATCAAATATACAGAAGCTTTTCTTATCTGTGAGCTCGTACATGACTCGGTTCCTCCTTGTTAGTGCTTCTATAAAGCAGAAACCATGTCTGTGTAAAGAAATCATGGCTGAAAGACACTTTGTAGCTTATTCAAATATTCTGGAGCCTGCTGTGTTTTATGTTAAATAAAATAAAGACATTATTCGTGGATGTGCAACTGTTTAGCCAACAGTCACAGGACTTCCTGCCTCTGACTCTGCCTGGCAACAAAACTGAGTATAGTGAGAGCGAACGAACAGGGTTTGAGTGTGAAGGTTGACTTCCACACTTTGACCAAAAGAAAAGAGAAAAGAGAAAAGAGAAAAGTCTGAATCGACGTGGTGAAAGAAGAAGTGAGTCTCTCTTTGGCTCTGAGTAAAAACTGCAGCTCCAACAATGTGAAGACAAAAGGTTTACGATCCACTGAGACTATAAAAACACACCAACACCAACAAACATTTCTACAAAGACCCCCCCTGAAATCCAACCTGTCTGACAGAATCTACTGAGTGTGGAGGAGCAACAGAGGGCGTTCATGCTGGATCATTCTGATCGAACAGAATGAAGAGGATGTCTACCATAACAATGAGGCTGAACTGTTCAGTATCACAACATGTAGCTCGCAGCTCAAGATGCAGAACAACAGCAACCCCCCCATCCTGGCTTGAACAGGCTGTGGAAAGGGGGGGCTGCAGACTGTAGTAAAACCTGGAGCTGAAACAGAACTACAGCAGTGCCAGTGTGACCTTCATCTTCGTTGTCTCTGAAGTGCAGCAGGAATTCTTGATTCTTCAGCATGATTCTGCATTTTCTGCTCAGATGTCATTCAGTCCAAACGTGGGTGCTGCTGCTGCTGGATGTAAACAAACTCACGCTGCAGACACGCCGTCACGAGGCAAACAGCCTGCCGCCAGTGCTCACCCCCCTCCTCTTCCTCTGGCCTCCCACCTCTCTCCCCCTCTTCCTCACCCTTTACTGTCTCCTTGACAGCTCGCTGCTTCCCGAACACTGGAGCCAGTTAACTGTTTCTCTGCCCGTCTCTCCCAGTGGGAACACATCTGATCTCTGGTGCAGGAGATGACACTTCTGTGACTCAGCCTGCCCTCGTGGAGTGGACAAAATAATAGAGACACCTCTCGAAAACTTCAAACAGCACAATATCAGAACAATATCGATGTGAATCAGGAACTAAATAATCAAAGAATCAGTAAACAAGATTACAAATCTGTCCTGATCATTTGATGCCATCTTTTGGTATTTAACAGGAACAAAATAAGATTTGGTTTGGCTAAATATCCTAAATATTTTGATTGAAAAACACAGAAACCAGCTTTAAAACTGCATTTAAGCGGCAGTAAAATGCTTCAGACGATACTTTTTGCAGTGGAGATGACTCGTACTCAGAAACCGCAGGGAGACAAATCACGTTTTTTACCATGCTCCATGTGGTGGACACACACACACCACACACACAGGTTTCACTCTTCTGTTTGATGCCTCTCCATTTCCTCATCAATAATTAATTCCTCTGTCGGGATGAGAGGACCAGCATCAGCAGCCCGGTGTGTCAGACCATCCTGACTCAATACATGTCAACAAGGTGTGCGTGTCTGAGGGAGGCACTGAAGAAAGTGCATCTGCATAAAATGTGTGTATTTACATCATTGACCTAAACAATGATGGCCGCCGCCTCTCCACTTCCTCCCACTTGACAAAAATCTTGCGCTAGTGACGTCATTTGGAGCCAGAGTCTGTGCAGTAGTGATGGGGCGGTGGAGCCGGGGTATCGAGTTCTCGCCCAGGGGTTTATGAGCTATGCTGCAGCCAGCCACCAGGGGGCCATCCAGATGTTTTGGCTTCATCTCAGTGGTATGGCACCTATACACACAGCTGCCACTTCTTTAAACCCCTGAAATATGAGTATGGGGGTGAAAACTCCCAATGCTAGCTTACATGCAGAGACAAACTTGTGATTTAAGACTACATAAACTTTACAGCCTTGTCACAATGTTGCTGCAAAAATCCTCAAAGGTGAAATGAGTTATCCACCACAGATTAAGACATATAGACTCTAGTATTTACACCCAGGTGAGGCACACCTGAACGGGCCTCCTCCTCCTCCTCCAGAGCATCATCAGCTCTTCCTAAACGCTGACCTTGACTCCTGCACAGCGAAACTCAACACCAGCAAGAGAGAGACTGCAGTGACATGTGTGGACAACACACACACACACACACACACTGACTCAGCACACGTGCACGTGCACAGTCAGCATCCAGCAGGTGCACACACTCACACTCAGCAGAATGAGTATTCTCACACATTACACAAACCCACCTGTGTGTGTAACAGGATGCTTCACCACTATACCATAACGTGTCCAACCATGACACGGCATAAATACTTTACATTCAGGCTTCCTTGGAGGAAATGCGTGAGTTACGTAAAAGAAGCGGCAGCAGCGTCTCAGGCTGAGACCCTCTTCAAACATTCAATTACACGTTTAATGAGGGTCTTCATTTCATATGAGACTTTACACCAATTTACACCTGTATACAATCTACCTTAAAGTGTTTACTGTCCTTTACCCATGTCCCGTCCTGCTGACGTCACTCCGTCACACTCCACTTTCTGTCCTCTAATATTCAGCCGTTAATTTCTGTTTAAAATCAACTCGTTAGCTAAAAATACGCGCTAACCAACTGAAGCTTCCGTTCCCGAACTTTAACACCGACAAAGCCGCAGCCGTTAGCGCTTTTAGCCCAGAAAAGACGTCACTACGTCACGTATTTTGAATTAAGATTAACCGTAAAGAGACGTAACTCACCGGTTCAGCTTCGTGTTACCGGAAAATATCCGTTTGTTTGGCGAAAAGACAAACTGTTATGAGGAGTGTCCTCCAAGCTGCCGCACTCCTTCTGTGTGTGTTGACTGTAGGAGGAGGAGTGGGGACAGCCGCTGGCCACGCCCCCTGCGTGCCACGTTTGTGGCGTCATCACGCGGGCTCTGCGCAACACGTAGATTCTTTTTAGAGCCATAAAAAATGTTTTTAATCACATTTATTTAATTACATACAAACAAAAACACGTATATAACTTTATATCCTTAATTTAATCTCTGTAAACAAAAAGCAAATACATTCACTCAAATACTGCAATTAGTTTTGAAGTAATTATATGTTAGTATTGTGGTTTTATGCTAGTTTATCACAAGGCAAATACTGTACATTTTATTCCACTACATCTATAGTTAGAGATTTTGCACACAAAACATAGGATCACTTTATAAAATGAGTAGTAGTACTACTCAACACAACAGCTCATATAGGCCTAATGTAAATTAAATCCATATGAATCAGCTACAACATGAAAATAATCCAATATTATATATTAATATTGATACAATTACACATGAGAATATACAATATATTAAAATGTTATATATTAAAATGTAATAATAACATATAATATGTAAATAAGATATGAATATTATGTAATAATCAGAGGGGGAAGACGTAGGCCACCTCAGATCTTGTTGGCCTACTTCAGTAAAAGTAGCACAGTGCAGAAATATTCTGTTACAAGTAAAAGTTATGTGTTTAAATTTTGACTTAAGTTAAAGTTCAAATGTATGAGAATCAAAATACACTTAAAGTACTAAAAGTAAAAGTACTAATAAAGCAGAATGGCATATTTCAAAATGATGTAAAATACATGATTGTATTAAAATTACAGATGCATTAATGTATTCCGAACTTTCATGATGAAGCTGTTGGTTTAACTACTTTATATAGTTATTATATATACTTATATAGGATCAATAAAGTTTTATCTTAATCTATAATAATAGACTACATCATACTTTATTATTTGATTAGATTTTGTATTATTAAACTAAAACTGCAAAGTAGTCAGTAACTAAAGTTGTTAAACTAATGTAGTGGAGGACAAAAGTACCTCAAATTTGTACAATAGTACAATACCTGAGTAAATGTCCTTAATTACTTTCCACCACTGAAAACACAATTTTCTGACATATTTCTGCACTTTTATTGAAATTAAATTTTTGTTAAAAGAACTTTTAGGCTATAATAGCCTATAGGTGAATGAAAAACGTAGTTTTGTCGACCAGTATCACACTCCATAAATATAACATTAGAAGTACTTCCACCACATTAACTACTATTATGACCAAAATATGTTGTGTTTGTTTGCTTTCCTTTTTGTTTTTTAATGTGGAGTAATGTTATATTCTTATTTTTTTAGTTTTAATCATTTATTGTTGCTTTGTTTTTATCCCTCATGTTTATTTTATTGACTTTTATTGTTATCACTATCTTCCTTACTGTGATTAAACAATGACTGAATACTTTTAATACTTTTTACACACAGTGTTCCAGAGTAGAGTTGCTGTCTATCGCCCTCATGTGGAATTTATGTGCTATTGCAGGTTTCAACACTGGTATGAAGCCTGAGTTTTCACACACATGCTGCTGTTTGTTCTGCTCATTTTACTCACTGATTTGCTGTAAATCAGAGCAGGAGTGTTTCTGCTGCCTTTGTGTCTCCCTGAGGACATGTTGTCCTCGCGGGCTCCACCCACTGGGCAGGGCACCACCTGATGTGACAAGCAGGTTCAACAACAGTCCCATCAACCAGGAATGAGTCGCACCTCAGACCTGTTCACACTGTGAAGACGGAGGATTTTATGTCTTTGATTTTAACTTGAAGACATGATTTTTTTTCACTTGAAACTTTGATGTTTACCTGCAGACCTCTTTTCAATGCCTTGACACTTCTTCAGTGTTTAATGCCTGGAAATACCTGAGGTGTGTGTTGTGGAAATGGGTACTTCTGTGTTGTTTGAAGCCAGGACCGAGAGAGGAGTCTTTCCCGTGATTTTGCTCCTCTTGCTCTGCTGCGATGGAGGGAAATGTGAGCTTCAGGAGTCAAAACCTGCGGTGGCGACCGGCTTCCCCACCGTCAAACCTTTCCTCAATGAGCCCCAGGCCTTCCCCAACGAGGAGAGGGCCAATCTTCCTGTGTTTACCATGGACTACCCTCGGATCCAGGTCCCCTTTGAGTTTACACTGTGGGTACTGCTGGCCTCTTTCGCCAAAATTGGTATGTTTGGGTGCATCACTCATGCTGAGGTTTGTGTTTATCAGAATAATTGTGTTGGAGTCCAGTCTTTTCATTGTCTTTTCTTCTGTCCAGGTTTCCACATTTACCAAAAGATCACCATCTGGATCCCAGAGTCCTGCCTCCTTATTGGCATCGGCCTCATTGTGGGCGCCATCATGCACTCAGTCAAAGAGGAGCCCCCCGCTGTCCTCAGCTCCAACGTCTTCTTCCTCTACATGCTCCCACCCATCGTCCTCGACAGCGGCTACTTCATGCCCACCAGGCCGTTCTTCGAGAACATTGGCACGGTGCTGTGGTACGCCGTGGTGGGAACGCTGTGGAACAGTATCGGCATCGGGCTCTCCCTCTTCGCCATCTGCCAGTTTGAGGTGTTCGGAGTTCAAGATATCAACCTGCAGGTCAGTTAAAGTCATGGGGAGCACAAGAGCGTGTGAATCAGGAAGGAAGTGGTCTCTGGTTGAGAGGTCAAAGGTGATGATGTGGTGTACTGTAAGGCAATAGTTTTGGCTGATGACTCTTTAAAACAAAGAAAAAACAAACTTTAACTTTACCATCAACATAAACAGAAACAACAGAAACAAAGATGGCCGCCGCGTCTCCACTTCCTCCCACTGTACAAAAATGAAGCCAAAATATCCCGGATACGAGCTCTGCCATCTTGTTCTGGTGATGTCATTTGGAGCCAGAGTCTGTGCAGTAGTGATCGGGGGGTGGAGCCGCGGTATTGAGTTCCCGCCCATACATCCACCAGACTCAATCAGTAGCAGGCCTCAGCTGTCAATCATATGCAATCTTAATCAATGAATCATCAAACCAATCAGGAGCAGTGTGTTTTACGTTCACCTCCCTGCAGGAGAACCTGCTGTTTGCCTCCATCATCTCGGCCGTGGACCCCGTGGCTGCGCTCAACGTGTTTGAGGACATTGGAGTCAATGAGCAGATCTACATCGTCATATTCGGAGAGGGACTCTTCAACGATGCTGTCACTGTGGTGAGTTCAGGGGAGGTTTGTTTGTGTGACTGGTCAGAGGATGAGCTGGTGATGTGGGTAGTTATTAAGTAATCTATTGTAATATCATGACACCTGTGAAAAAAGTGTGACTTGAGTGCATGTAATGAATGCCTCCAGTCCATCATATTCATATTCAACCATTTAAAGTTTAGATGCTAACTTTAATCTTGGATTGCTAAAGATTTTAGCCTGGCAAAGCTACCTGATAAAACACAAGACATGTTAAAAAGAGAGATTAGATTATTATTTTTTGCCTATATCTTTTTTTACAGTTTGAATAATTAGCACCGTTAAAAGTATGCCGAATTAGCTATTAGCACTTCCTGTCTGCAATGCCAACATGTATGTACAGAGAACCAGCACAGGATTACTTTAATACAGAAGAAATCTTAAAAACAGATTCAAGTTCTGCAGTCCCAAGGAGCATCTTTCTTTCTAGGATTTCTTAGCAGATTTATTCACATTTATGGACATAGATTTCCTGATGTTATGATATCCTCAGGAAGTGTAAGTCACTCTGAATGTAAACATATGTGTGCCATGTCTGTGTGTTCAGATTTGACTTAGTTATGACTCTGAAAATGGGGTTTGACAAATCTCCCTTTCTCCTCACGCATCAGCAAGAGACTCTTTGGATTTTGGGGGCTGTTGATACCCAGAATGCAACATTAAATCAGTAAACTTTATCCAAAGCTTTCGGGGTTCTGTATGTTTGAGAAACAGATTGTCTGTCCTGAGGAGATGACAGACTGGATCTGTGTCTGCAGTTTATCCTCAGTCTAGTTTGGCCACTTCCTCCTTGCTGAAAGGAAACGTCAGTCATTATAAACCCGCCTTTCTTTGCCTGGGTTTCTCCTGAGAGGCCGGTTTCACTCAACCCTCCCTGGCACTGAGAAGACTAGAAAATGGAAATATCAGGGTAGCAGATCTACTGTTGTACAGTAGTCATGTTGGCACATAACAACAGTTCATCAACAGTTTAAAGCAGATTCTTGAGAGTTGAACCCGTGTGACGACAGCATGGCAGAAATCTTGTGCTGCACATGTGTAAACGTTTTATTCCTGATCCTCTCTGTCTCCTCAGGTTCTTTACAACATGTTCTCCTTTCTGGCGGACATGCCCATTGTTGAATCCACTGATGTGTTTCTGGGAGTGGCCAGGTTCTTCGTGGTGGGGGTCGGAGGCATCCTCTTCGGCCTCCTGTTTGGATTCGTGGCTGCGTTCACCACACGTTTCACCTACAAGGTCCGTCCCATCGAGCCGCTCTTCGTCTTCATGTACAGCTACCTGGCGTACCTGGTGGCTGAGTGTTTTGCCATCTCCAGCGTCTTGGCGTAAGTGTAGACAAGGTGGAAGAAGGATTCAGATCCTTTGCTTAAACTAAGTAGGAACACCATAAGGTACTTCATAATAAAAGTCTTGCATCCAAAGTTTTACATCAAAGCACAGAACTACAAGCCTACCTTGTAAAACACAAATAGATTCAGTTTATAGCCCTTATTATTATTAATTTTTGCTTATATTTTTACAATTTGGATAATTAGCACCATTAAAACTAAGCCAAATCAGCTATTAGCACTTCCTGTCTACAGTGTAAGTATGCATGTGCAGACAATCACTGGATTACTTTGATACTGAAGAAAACTTAAACACGTGTTGATTTATATTGTTAACAACAGTACAGCTTACACTACGACCTCTGCAGACATGCGTCTTTAGCTCCAGTATATGAAACACTCACACACACCCAGACATGAATCTTTACCCTTCAGAATCTTCAGATGTTTGTGCAACTTGCACAAACTGGCTCTTCCACATAGTTTTTACACACCCTGAGTGTCTTGCAACTTAAAAGTGACACATGTGACATCATGTGGCAACGTGATCCAAGTTCACGAAGGTGTAACGGTGTAAAAAGTGCCCGCGCGACATTCCCAGACTAAATAGGACTGAGTGAGCAGTGAAGAGGGAAATGAGACAAGTTTAAATGCAGTTGTTCTTCAGCTCGATCATTAATGGCATACGACAGCTGGCAACTTTAAACTTTATGTGCCCAACATATTTATACAGCTCAGAGCGGAAAATAAATGCAACCTGTGCAGGTGAGACAACAAAACTGAGATTTAAAACTCATAATATACATTATTTTTCTAACATTTTGAAAGGAGATCTAAAAGATAAAGGCAAAAATAATAAGAATTCAAATAATAAGAGGGTCTGACTGAGGCTGAAACATGTAATGTTATGGCTGAATGTTTCCTCTCACACTACCCACTTTGATGCTAACTACTCTTTAACCGGTCAACCTAGCGCTAGTAGCGGTGTAAGGCTACTATTTGGGTCTATAAACAAACTTCTCCCTCCCTGCAGCATTATAACCTGTGCCATAGCCATGAAGTACTACGTAGAGGAGAACGTATCCCAGAGATCCTGCACCACCATCCGCCATGTTGTCAAGATGCTGGCCACCATCTCCGAGACCCTCATCTTCTTCTTCCTGGGTGTCGTGACGATAACAACTGAGCACGAGTGGAACTGGGCCTACATCCTGTTTACGCTCCTGTTTGCCTTCATCTGGAGAGGAATCGGTGAGACCTTCATCTGTCACAGAGGTCCTCACACCGCTGTGTCCGATCTGTCAGTCCAATGTCTTCTCAACACTTTGTCCTGCAGGCATTCTGGTGCTGACCCAGATCATCAACCCGTTCCGTACCATCCAGTTCACTTTCAAGGACCAGTTTGGCCTCGCCTACGGAGGCCTGCGAGGGGCAATCTGCTTCGCCCTGGTCTTCACCTTGCCTGATTCCATCAACAGAAAGAACCTGTTTGTCACTGCTTCAGTTGCCATTATTATATTCACCGTTTTCATCCAGGTGAGAGCTTTCAAATATATGGAGGATTAAAAATGCCCAAATAAAAATAAAGAGAAGATATATTGGACTTAGATTCACCAGGTGGCAGCAATGGAATGTAACTAAGTACTCAAATACAATTTTGAGGAACTTCTACGTTACTTAAGTATTGTCATTTTCTTTCACTTCATTCTTCCGCTCCACTACATTTTAGAGGCAAATATTGTTTATTATTATTTATTTGATAACTTAAGTTACTTTGCAGATTGCTACATCAGAGCCAAAGTAGCACAAAACACTGTGACCCCCCTGTTGAAGTATTTTTATTTGTGCTGTCTTTTCAGGGCATCAGCATCCGACCAATAGTCGAATATATGAACATCAGGAGAACCAACAAGGACCTGAACACCATCAACGTGGAGGTTCACACCAGGGTGAGCGCCAGCTGGAATTCATGGGTTCTCTGGTGAATTCATCCTGTGTGTCCTGATGCGCTCGTATGTTTATGTTCTTTCCAGGTGATGGAACACGTCGTTTGTGGTATTGAGGACTTGTGTGGACAATGGAGCCACTATTACTGGAAAGACAAGTAGGGTCAATCTGTCTATTTGGATCTCTTCCTGCAGATTTAGACTAATTATTTGTTTACATCCACGAAGCTTGAGGAGTCTTTGTTCCTTTGTCTTTGTGTCAGATTTAAGAAGTTCAACGATCGTGTCTTGAGGCGTATCCTGGTCCGAGACAACAGGGCCGAGTCCAGCATCGTGGTTCTGTATAAGAAGCTGGAGCTACAGAATGCCATCGAGTTACTGGACACAACTATGGGAGACATCAGCGCAGCGCCATCTATTGTTTCTTTAACGTACGTCCAACACACTGATCTATTTTTCTTCTTATTACTAAAACATATGTACAGAAGAAAGAAAATTCTGATAATCTATTTTCTAAGTCTGCACTAAATTGTTTTCTCACCTTTATGGCTTAAGAACAGGTGGAAAAAAGGATCATCTGTTTTCATCTGTGAAGCAGATCAGATGCTTCTGATTGGTTGCCTTCGTTGGCTGGATTATTTTAGGCATGAGGAGTGAGATTGACATCAGAGTCACTCTTGTCCTGCTAAGAAAAGCAGTGGGATCCTCAATAACATAGTGGTGCACTCCCTCTTGTGTCCGAAATGAGAATTACAACAACAAACACACAAAGAAAAGCCTTTTTTAAAGTAATTTAGATAAACAATCCTGGTAAAACTTTCATTTTTTTTTCTGGAAAACCTTTTTTCACCTGTTATTAAGTCATAAACACAGACCAAATTTAGTAAATGTATTACCAGATGTTTTTTTCTTGTTGGCCTCTCAGCTCAATATGATGCTTTTATTTCCTTAATAAAGTCTAATATTAGTAGGTTTTGACCCTGGCAACTGAAAAGTTGTACTTATTATTGCATCATCTTATTAGTCTCCACTCTGAAACTGTATCTGCTCACTGTCAACATGAGTACATCAGCTAAATACATGCGACTGAATCTAATGTGGCTCCAGCTGATGATGCAGTTTCTCCAGCAGAAACAAAACATTACATTTGAGCATTATCTCTCACCTCGTGTCAGTGACGACAGGAAGGAGGCGTCTCGCCCCAAGAAGAAGTTCCTGGCTGCTGACGTGAGGAAAATGCACGACATCCTGTCAAAGAACATGTACAAGATCAGACAGAAGGTAATCTCCTTCAGAAGAGAACATTTAATACCACTAAAACTCCCAATGACTTCATGTTCTGCTTCTATTTCTGGTGATGAAGAGTAGTGATACATTTAATGTGCTCAGATCAATTCCCGAAATCAATCAAATTGAAAATAAACCGAATTAAAAAACGCTTATTAATACTAAAACAGCATTTTGTTGTTGTTTTTAGCAAACGTTACTCAAAAAGGAGTAAATAATGTATTTATTTGGGACTATTTTCAGCGGTGGATTGATACACATTTGTTGCTCCAGTGAGTGGTTGACAGTGAGAAAAATGTAAAATATCAACATCAAATATATGTCAATGTTTTCCAGACGATGGCTTACACCAACAAATACAACCTGCCCGACGACAGCCGAACCAGGGAGATTCTGCTTCGCCGCCACGCCAGCATCAGGCGCAGCATACGTGCCGGAAGTTTCCGCGAGCTGGTGGGTTTCTGTTTCACAGTACATCATAAATGTGTTTTTCCCCCTCACACCTGGCTGACCTCCACTCCTCCTGCTCTGCCCAGCCTGAACAACACATCCCCAGGTCTCAGAAGTATTACTCCCTCCAGCCGGGAGGGGATCTGGAGACGGCCTTTGCCCTCAGGAGACGAAGTCACGGTGAGTTTGTACAAATTAAATAACGCAGAGAAATTAGAACAGCTCTTCTTTTTTGGCAGATTACCTTTGTTTGGGATTATCTCGAGGAACAAGAATGTCCAAAATACAAAATTCATGCAAATTAGTAAATACTGCAGCAGGCCTTTACTGGGAGCAGCATTATATTAGAGACAGGCCTTTATTTCTAATTCTCTCTGTTTGATAAGTATATTTGGTCATATTTTAGTATTGTCTGGTCCCATTTTCCCCGTTAAAGTTTTGTTACTTCATTCTGCTGTAAATAATACAAAATATAGTTTGGCTGGGCTGAAATTATTTTAAGAAATACAGTATGTAATTTTAATGTTTAGATAGTTAAACATAAAATATAAACTTATAATGTAAGTATTCAACTGAGTAAGTTTCATAGTGTTATAAATTAAAAATTCAGAAATCTACCAAACTCTTCAGTAGCGCTTACATCCACCAAACTTTCCAGTTTTGTTCCTATCTCTATCATGAAGGATCAAACAGAGAGGTTTGTTCATATATCATTCATCACCTGACTTATACAACGTGTCAAAAATGTTTTATGGGTGTTGAAGTGGAGTGATGAAAAGAGAAAATTCCCTCTGTAAAAACTCTAATATGTCAAAACTCAATCACTTCCTGTGATGGTAAATGTCTGGAAGACTGTGTGGTAGAGGCGGCCAGCAAACTGTGCCCACACAACAAAGGTCAGTTCCAAACAGCCTAATTTGTGGCTCTTCACTTTCTTTATCTACGGCCCTCTGGACAAAGGTGTTGTCTTAAGATAAGCTAATGCTCAAACTCTTGTGTTATGTTAGGTGGTGGCAGCGGTGATGTGGACAATCTCTCAGCCCGTCTCCAGTTCTCTGGTGTGTCGCCACGCTCCTCATCCCGCTCTCTAGTTCCTATGAGGAGGATGAACACCATCAAGGAGTCCAGAAGTTCAGTGGAGCAGCCGGCTGCTGCTTCCCACCCACACTCACCCTCCCACAGGGAAGATGAAGACGCGGGGGGTCCTGGAAGCCTGGGGGGTTCCAGCCTCAGAGGCGGGAGAGCACCAGTTCTGGCACAAAGGGGGAACACTTTGGACCAGGTAGACGACTCTCAGCATAGAGAAGAAAGGGCGGAACCAGTGTGTCCTCCCCAGCTACCACCACCTCGTGGCTGGGTACCTGAGAGCCCAGATCCCAGAGAGGATGGTGCAGGAAACCCCCTGCTTAGACACTCGTCACCGGGGTCTCAAGGAGATCGTGATGGACAGAGAGGGAAGGACTGAGGTTAGGATTCTGAATCAGGTCAGGTGGATGAAGAGGACCTGAGTTAACGGAACACTTTAATATGTAAAAGAGGGAATATGGTCAGTTTGGTGAAAAGAAGAAAAACTGTCATAATATCATTTGCCTCTTTTCTTATCCTCAAACAGTTTCTACCTCCTGAAACCTTTCTCTGAGTAACGTTTGTGTAATAAAAATTGGAATGCATTCTCGAGCACCTATAATAATAATAATAATAATAATGGCCCACTAGATGGTGCTCTGAGGCCTAATAGCTGAGTGTTCTCAGTTGGTATAAGTGTGTATGCACATACAGACACACACACACATAATGTTTGTCTTTTCTTCTATCTGTATGTATGTTGTGTTTGGTTGCTCCTCTGGGCGTCGTCCATCATTTGCTTTGGAATAAAATAAAATAAGCTCATGTTGTTTTTAACATATTTTATTAAATATTTGTGGAGTTAATTACTAAATGTTGATGAAAATGCTGCATTAAAAAAATGCAACAAACCTCGACTCTCCTCTTTTCTCTTTACCCGATGATGTCGTCCCATCTGAGCAGCACCAGTGAGTACACATGAGCTCCTCATCCATCATCCATCTGACGACCCGGGAATGAGACATATTTTGACTTTTTGCTATGAGCTGCCACAGTATGATGATATCATCTGTTTGTTAGATTATTCTCGTATCATTGCTGCATTTCTATTTGTGTAAAGTTCAATCTTAAACGACCAAGATAAAGATTTCCTTCAGGTCCAGTCAGGTTACCTGATGCATATGGATATGGAGTTATATTACACTATTTTTGCCCCTCATTTCACCAGGCAGAAGACCCACAGGTACTATTAAACCCAGGAAATAGGAGATAGAGCACTAACTCTCTCCCTTATTGGCTTTAATGTCCTGTGTTATCAGCCCATCCGACTGTCCGACTGCCTTCCACACCCAGTATCGTGTTTCAGAGTTAACATCTTTATATCTGCCAGAGAGCAACGTCTGTATTTGTTTTCTGTGCAGTGCTTCTTCTTTAAGGGGATTTCAAGAAACTCGACTCCACTTGGGACTCAGCCTTGAAGCAATCAGGAACGAGCACGAGCACAACACAGTGTTTCAGCTGAAACAACTACAGTAATTCCCAGTTGACACACAGGAAATGCATCAGCTATTAGTTAAAGTATGAGTGTATGAGTGGGAATGTTCAAATATTCATTGATGATTTTGTTTAAAAAGGCAAAAAATATTATTTTTAAAATTTGAGTCCAGAACCGAGGGCCCATTAGTGGGTAAAAAGGAGAAACTTTCTAAGGCCCCACCTCTACAGAGGCTCATAAAGGCCAACAATAATCATATTTATTCTAAATAGTATTATCAAATTTTATCTTCAACCAAAAAGTCAACATTGCTTATTGAAAAAATAAAAAAATAGAAATTTTATTTATTCTTGCTTTAGTAATGTAGCCTGTTGTATCATGAAAATTCCTTTCATGAGATGTCTTTTTTGGGGGGGAGTTAAACATTTTTTTTGTCATAATTAGCAAATTAATTCTTGAGTTATGACTAAAAATGTGTTTAATAGGACGACTAAGACGACCTTTGACCTCTGACCACCATAATGTAATCAGTTCATCCTTAACCCGAAAACAGCATAACAAAGGGAGTGGGGGAATGGCTTTAGACCCAAATATTAATGCAACGAGCAACTTTTTCAGCGAACGATAGTAAAAATGCTTTTTAATGAACTGGACTGACTGTAAACGCCCCCTTTGTCTGCTCTAATTAAAGATGTTCCACTGCGATTAGCAACATTTCATTATTTACTTGTAACCCCCATAAATTTAACAGATATTAAGTTAGAATAGATGGTAAAGGCGTGGCAACAGTATGGTAGTGCAGTTCAATGAAACGTCCACAAGAGGGCGCACAGTGCCGACAGGGAGAGTCGGCAGTCAGCAGAAGGAGAAGAAAAAAAAAAAAGAGGGAAACGAACGGAGTCTAGCGTGTACAAGCTAGCATGGAAAATATATGATTAAAAGTTGTTTACACTTGTGGAAGATCGTGTTAAAGTTATCCAGGAGAGAGTCGCTTTGTCCTGAGAAACTATTGTCTCCAGAGGATTAAAGAAGACCACTATTTGATGTGTTTTTAATGATTATTCTCCAGTGAGTATGTTTTCTTTTCGGTGCTAGCTTAAAATATGTGTTAGCTTACGCACTTTTCATGACTATGAATGAAAAAAAAACAATCGGAGAAATGTGCAGTGTTTGTAGTGTGTGATTTTCAAGAGTTAAAATGTAAAATGTTATTGCTAGCAGATCTGTTGTCTTGTGAAATTGTTTCGAGCAAGCAACAAGTTGATTGAAAGGTGAGAAAATAACCGTAGGAACTTCTTTTCATCTCCTGCATACTGTAAAAGAAAAGAATGGACATTAACTCAAGTTATATTGTATTTTATGCTGGTTGTTTTTTTTTATGGTCATGCTCTGAGAGAGGACCGACCAACCGTCACTGCGGCTGCAGGTGTGGGGGATCAAGAAGCCAGAGCCTGTCCATGGATCTGGAAGCGCCGGCTCTCCACACGGATCTCAGATAAGATCTATAATATAAATATAAAAGTAATATATATATATATTTATATATATTTATATAATATATATATTTTGACAACAGAATAGGAGGATTAAAAAACAAGAAATATAAAATACATAAATATAAAAGTGTACAATTCAGTGATTTTCTTTATCTTGAATTTACAGAACTCTGAACAAAGGCATATTTAAGTTGATTTGTTTTTTCTGTTTAAGAAAGTGTGAGCTTACATAACTCAGAGGGTTATCAATTTTATGTAAACACATTTTGTGTTGTTACAAAAGGTCATCATTGTGTTTTACTTATCATCCTCCTGATAGAGCCTTCAGATATTGGTGTATTACTATTTAATTGGCATCTAACACATTCTATTGACTAGTGGTTACATGCTGAAAATCACCACAGTATGAAATTAACAATTTTTATAATGAGGTAAAGAAAAGAATTACAAACTGGTGATAAATGCGCAAATTAGGAATATTATGATTAGTGGAACTTCTGGTGATAGATAGATAAATATACCAGTTAGAGAGTAGAAAGCTGTGAACACACAAGTTAGAAAATGATCCATTTCTATGTCTTTTATTTTTTCTTTCATTGCCTCTTAAGTACAAAAGTCTAGTTGCATTTCAGTCTCTACACGTGCACATTTAGTCTGGTTTCATCGGTCAGGTAAGCAGCATCAAAAAAGACAGTTCTGCAGATTTAAGGATGTAAATGTTTTAGTCTGGGGGGCGTTTAGCCTTTAAATGAAGCAGCAGCAGAATATTGCACTCCTCACTTGTGTTGTTACAGGATTTCTGGATTTCCAAGCATTCAAATATGATATATAATGTTGGTTCAAAGAGAAAATGTCCATAATGAGCATTTCTGAGGACCACCTTCCCAAAAAAAGCCATGAGCAAAAAGCTAGCTAGCTCCAACAGAACATTAGTTAGTAGTGGGAGAACATGTTTGTGTGGTTTTTTAAAAATGTAACTGGTCATTGAAATTATGCGTTTTATGTATGAGCTACTTTGGGTTTATTTCTGTCTGTATTTATATAGTAACTCTGTTTAATAATGTTTGCTTAAATCAGGCAATAGACAACAGGAAGAGGCATTGTTCTCCCCGGTCACTATCCCCAGGTAACAGTGGAACAAATGGAATAACTGTGGAAACTCT
>JBBPCS010060079.1:0-45366 GCA_037974645.1 Hollardia meadi
TGTGTGTGTGTGTGTGTGTGTGTGTGTGTGTGTGTGTGTGTGTGTGTGTGTGTGTGTGTGTGTGTGTGTGTGAACATATCACCAGAAATACTGATTGTTGTACACTATATACAAAAACTATATATACAACATACACTATACAGTATATTACATATATTTCAGAGCAACAGGCCATACTCAAATGAGCAGAGATTCCATCACTTCCACACTGCCAGAGATACAGTGGATGCACATTTTCTTTGGTGTTTTGACAGCTGAAGATATTGTGTATAACTCTATCTGTGCATTAGTATGTAGAGAAACAGGAGTGTATTTATATGAAAATGTCACAGATTATTACTTTACAGCAAAATACAACGCATGCTTGGATAAGCCATGATGAAAATTGCATAGTTATAGCAGGCTAATTTTCTGTCACAAATGTTATATGAACTATTACAGTACATTTACCACAGGAGAAATAAATGAATGGCACTGAGAAAAAAAAAACTCCAGAAGAAGAGAGAGGTTGGTCTCCCTCACTAATGGCCTGTATGATACTGATTTTGGTTACACTGCAGTTTTCCGTCCCACCAAGACATAGTGTGCTCAGCTGCATGCATACTGCGTATGTGCTGGTATGGAGTGATTTGTATAGTTTGAGCAATATGTTTTTACCAATTTAATTGCCTTATGCTTTTATCCTTTATTATTTTTATGCAATTTAATCTATCTGAATTCTTTCAGTCTCTTTTGATTTTTGAATTCTCCTTTGCATTTGTGAAACACCTTGACATTGCCTGTGTTTGAAATATAAATAAACCTGCCATGGCTTTCGATATGAGTTGTTTTGGAGTAATTACTGGAGCAGCACAGAACTACAGGTGACTCATAAAGGATATCTCAGAGTGAGTTGAAGAACAGGGAAGGAGGAAAGTCAGGATTGTGGAGATGAATAGACAGACATGGAAAGTTCTAGGTTCAGATGGCGGTTCCAAACAAAAAAATGAGCAAGCATGAGTGTTAAAGCTCAGGAGACACAAAAATATACCTAATGTGGTGTATTAATAAATCTATATATTAGGGCCATACCTTTGATCTGTAACTACACAGCAAGTTTGTTTCCGCAGGCAACTGATGTCAGGATCTCATCTTTTGTTCTCAGTCAGTGTAGTCAAGTTTCTTCTCTTATGACTTTTCTGCACTCACCCAGAGTACCATTTCCATGAGATTAAAATCTGATGCACCATTAAAGTAGTATACCATACATTTTGTTTGTCTGTTTGTCTGTTTGTTTGTTTGTTTGTTTGTGTGTGTGTGTGTGTCTGTATGTGTGTCTGTGTGTGTGTGTGTGTCTGTCTGTGCATTCCCGTGTCCTTACTGTCCATATCTCAGTATGTATCAACATGTTTAAGTGCAGGATTTACTGAAAATAACCACGTCAAACATCATTAATGTAATTACTTTATTGACAATGAAACAAAGGCAGAATTTAACAAAGATATCAGTGGCCTGTGAGTAGACAGTGTCTACCATTTTTGCATTGACAAATGACATGATGCATTTTCACAATAATGTCTTTTTCTAGCCATGCCAATTTTAGCAATGTTGGTCTGTCAGCTTGTATGTCGGTCTGCCCCTTCAGTCCAGACTGAAATATCTCAAAAACTAGAGGATGGGTTTCCACAAATTACAGATATTCATGGTGCCTAGAAGATGAGTCCAATCACTCTGATGATCCCCTGACTTATCATGTAGCTTCACCAGCAGGTGAAATATCTCACTACGGGATGCACTGGCTCAAATTTTTTGCATTCGGACATTTGTGGTCCCCTGCCGATAAATCCTAATGACATTTATAGCTTTGTTATAGTGCTAATTAACGAATGTGCTAACATGCTAAACTAAGACGACGAAGTACAGCCTCACAGAGCTGCTAATGTGGCTATAGACCCATAGTCTTGTTATATAAAGGAAGCTTTCAAATGATAACCTGACATACTGAAACCTTGTCACTTATTACACATATATACAGACAATAATATATCTGTGACCAGCCAATATCAACCAGTATATCTGTAATGGTGCTTCTTGATCATTTACTTTGGGACATAGATCCAATTTATCCTCAAATGTATTATTGAACAAGAGGAAATCATGTCTTCCTTCCAGCCTTTAACATACCATTCATAACCATTTTTAAAGGACACAATAAGACCTCTGCTGTGGCCATAAAATGCTCTTAAAACATAAAATGATATTAACAGTATAATGTGAGAAAATACCATTTCTTCTTTTTTATAAGATGCCATGCTTCTCAGTAACAGCCATCCAACCGTCCATAAAAGCTCAACTCTTAGTTTGTAACATTAGCCTGGCATCCCTGAGTGTTTATCCAGTCACAGAAGATTAACAAGGTTATCTATGCCAGTCAGATCATAAGCAGGTCTTGATTGAATGGCCTGAAGCGACCTTGGCTTATCTGAGAGTGCAGCTAATTATATCATCCCATTTCTTTTGCAGCGTCACAGTAGCTTAGCGCTGGAGAGCTAATTCATGCTAACCTTTCTCGCTCACTCTCATCAGGCTGAGTCATTGACAACTTGCCAGTGCATTTGACAAGTTGTGAAGGGAGGAAGGGAGGAATAAGCCCTCTTGGCACTAAAGCACTTATCATATTACACCAGCTTTTTACAGCACCAAAGACAGATGTTAGCTAAAACATCTCAGTACAATATTTTTAGATTTCTACCTAGAAGCAAACAACCATTACTTTAATATGAACCATATTTGTCTTGATGCATTACTGACGCCTCTACTTGCTATCTTTGTTGTGATAAAGGTTGATTGTCATGGAGTGGATGAAATGAAATGAACCAGCTCAAACCTGAGTCGCAGAAGGACTGCAGAAGTAAAGTATGCTTATTGTAATTGATGCGTTAATTTAACAATGTATTAAACACTGTGAAAACAAAGCCTCAAGCAGAGTGGAGAAGAGCACATATTCATGAAGACATGAAAAAAACATAATTTGCAGAAAGTGATGTTAATGAATTGATGCTATTTGTGGAAGCAGTAAGTGGACCTTGACCAGAGTTGGGTTAATGCTCACAGTGACAGTGTACGAGGACAGACATACAACTGGAGGATAAATGTTGTCAATGAGATCAGCCACTGAATTCTAAAAATGGATAACTAGTGAACTGATGCCAGAGTTAGAGCTACAATATGTACTAGTTAAAATCTGACCTGCTGCATTCTGCACTGTGGCAGAAGAGGAAATGATTCACACAGTAATGAGAACCTGACCACAACTCTTACAGGTCTAATTAACAAAGATTTAACAAGTCATGCCCTTTACTTGATAGTTTCTTTTCCTTTTCTCTATTTGGTTTTAAGACAACTTTATTGTTGTAACAAAGAATGCACTGACATGATGTTATATTGTTATATTTAAAACATCCCAATTACTGAGCAGATGATGGAGCCAATGTGTACACAGCATAATAGGCTAATACGCAAATATATAACTTATATTTTAATTGTATTGATATGATTCTGTTATTGTATATATATTTAAAGTAGACATCGATACATACTGTATACATCTAGTTGCCAGTCCTGCAGTAAATTCTAATTGTATTAGACTGTTTTAGTCTTAGCTAGGTGGACCTAATATACTAGCAACTGAGCATACATACCTCTACATGATCTACTATGAATTTATGCCTTTAAATGTGCTGTCACGCAGTCCCCTGCACACTAAATAGCACATTATATAATATCACTACTGAGCATGTCACTAACCTTTTAAATGCTGCACGATCCATGCTTTATGTTTTGCATTGACAATAACAATCTACCATGGTAGCTGTAATTTAAAATGGACTCCATTGCTCACTCTGATAAAGAGGCCCATTTAAAGTGGATGAATCACTTGATAAAAATTAATTAATTCTTTCTGCGTATGACTGCGAGACATTTCCAATATTATTAATGTCATGTCAGTGCATTCTTTGTTACTATCTCATATGAATCAGGAGAACCTCCATATTAAGTGCCCATGACCTGATTTCATTCTGTGCTCATTGTATGTGTGGGCTTTACAGGCGTACCAGCTGCATACAGTCAGCTTGGATGCAGTCCATGTAAGTTAATGCCATCACAGGGCAGATTATAATGAAGTCATATTTGAATAAGAACATTTGTTCAGACAAATGGCTTTCAGGACCAAGGATAGTAATCTTTATAAATGCATGTGTGCTCACGCTGAATCATTTCACCCATTACTGCCACCATGCTGAATACACGTCATGTCATACATTTAAAATGGGGCAGGAATAATGCGATGTAAGATCTAGTAGTTGTGTTTGGGAGCGTATCGCTGCATGACTGGTGGTCTCTGTCTGTCTAGCCAACAGCCATGCCCCGTGCCTCATCAATGGCACCTAACATTGTTCACTGGCTGTGACAGCGTTACAATGAGAGAGTGAGAGTTTGGTTGGGGGGGGGGGGGCTAAATCACAAGCGTGGTGTATCAATTGATTTCAGAGGAGGAGCAACACCGAATCCACTACAGCACTTAGTGTGCATGTGTGTGGTTGAGTGTATACAATGATTTGTTTTTGTGTCAGTTTTATATTTTATTTGTGTGTGCTTTGTATTTCTACAGCCACGCTAGCAGCTCTGTTAGGCAGTCTTTACAAACAGGGTTGCTTTGAGCTAAATTTTTGCATGCTCACAATGACAATGCCAACATGCTGATGTTGAACATGAATAATGTGTATGTTCACCATCTGAGTTCAACATGCTAACATTTGCTTATTAGCACTAAGCACAAAGTACAGCTGAGGCTGATGGGAATGTCATTGCTTTTCAAGTAATCAGGTCATAAACCACAGTATTTAGTTAAGATTATTCAAATCTTAACTTGATAGGACAGAATAGAATGAAAAGAAAGAAAAAGAATTATTAAATATTTTGTTGGCGAATGAAGTGGCAAAGAGAAACAGTCTGGAACAGGATGATCATCGTAGCCTGAAGGTTGTTTTATTCTGACAGACCTGTATCTTCCTCCTCCGGTGGTGACAAATACTTATCCTGAAGTGAATTTCCCTGCAGTAATCTGCAAGCCACACTGTCTCAAGCTATTGAATGCTGTATAAAAGGTTGTAATACTGCACAGAATTTAATTGTGTAATGGAGGTATAAAATATAACTTTGTGGCTGTGGAGCATTGTTGTAATTGCCCAACAGCAGGCTAATGACCGGAAATCAAATTACTTTGAGTCCCCAAAGTTAGTATTTCAGTGACTGAGCCATGAAGTTATAATATGGAATTTTAAGCTAATTTTAATGATATCATTATTCTGATGGATGGTCAACATCACTAAAATATACTGGAAAGTAATTTTCAATTAGTAACTCAGCAAATACTGCTGGCATTTGTTTAGATTGTTTAAGTGAATCAATGCATCTTCTCATTAGTAGTCTTGTATTTACACAGACATTTTTAACACAGAGAAGCTGTTTGCTGTTATAAACTGAGTCTTGCAGGGCTTGAAGTGGTCATATTTCAGACAGTCTTGACACATTATGTCACTCATCTCTCCTTTACTGGTGGGCTTAGTGCTTCAGTCAATCCTCCGCCTTGTTCAACGTCTCACAGGTCACGTCGTGTGACCAAGGTCATAAGCAGAGTTCACACTCCGTGACATTGCAAGTGACTTAGTCAGCTGAGCCATCTGGTTACTCACTGTGTGTGTGTGAAAGGTGCTGTTAGAGAAGGGTGACCTTCATGACGGTAGTACACTCTGCACTTGTGCGGGGCTGTTAGCCAGCCACATGGGCCCATGCATATTTTATACAAAAACCTCACTCGACCTCTTCAAGAGTACAACAGAAGGTACGCCTCGTGACACGCCTCCTCAAATTAGGCTCATTTTGATGCTTTTGTGTCTAAAGTTTTTCATACATGTTGCTTTTGTGTGATTTATTGCAGCCTTTTGCTGTTCTTAAGTGACAGAGCAAATCTAGGCCTTGAGTTCCTCATGCTTTAAATAGGTCAACTGCTGACCTAATTGCTAGTACTGCTGTCCCTGGAAATGGGACTGGTGCTCCGATGTGGAGGACAGGAGAGCAAATATAAATGCTTGAAGAGGAGTAATGGGTGAAAAGAAGTAATGAAGTTCTCCACGGAAGAGGAGGGGAAATAGAGACGGAGGTGTGGTACGCAATAGACGGCTGTCTTGATCGTAGAAATTGCCACATACATTCACACATGCCGATGTGCACACATACACTCAGAGGACAAAAATAGTCCGTCTATTTTGAGGCTACCTCGATAAAATTGATTTGAGGAGGAAACTGTTAATCTAGTTAATCTTGCAGCCCTGACAGAACGACAGGTTTTGTTAGAAAGCAGAGAAAATAGACTGAGATGTGAGAGCATGGTGGTGAACTGGTACGTTCCTGGTGATGCACAGGCAGAGTCTAGTGTGTTTGTACCTGAGAACGAGAGGATAGATGAAAAAAAGTATTTTTGCTGTATGTGACTGTTGAGCTTTTGACTGGTCTGTCCCAATTTGGCTAATAGGAAGCTATCAAACACAGATTATTTTGAAGTGATTTGTTCAAATCCATGCACCCTTCTGAGCAAGCTAATGCCAGGGTGCTCTGAGGTCAGCTTCTGTCTCTTTTAATGCTATTGCTTTATTCCTCCTTTGTTCCCTCGGCAGTCTCTCCACTCCTCTCTTCTCCCTCTCCTCTCTCTTTCTCTGCCCCGTCACCCCCTTTCTCCCTCCCCTCCCCTCCTGCAGCTGCCACTGTCCTTGTTTCTGACCTATATAATGACCTGGACCATGTCCTGACAACACAAGGAACCATCAGAATTTCGTCTCTACACCAGCTGTAGCTCCACATAGCTTTCGGCAATGCAGTGACCACGCGGGAGTTGCATGGTTTAACAAGACTGGTTTTCGTCATTGTTGACTCATAGCGAGACCAAATATGCTGATCCTTACATAGGCTAGATTCATGTCAATTTTCCTTCCAAAAAATGTCCTCAAAAATGAAAGTTTGGAAATGATTTACGTGTCATCTTCGAGTTATTTCAGCTCCATTGCTCTAGCATTTGAAAATAGCAGTAGGAGGATTGTCATGGAAATGACAGTTGCTTTAAGGAAATATACAAACTGTTAACACTGATATGACTCATGCCATCAAAACACGGTTTTCTTTCACAAGATATCATGTGCTAGATTGCTTGAGATTGAGAACAATCTCAACTGGCCTACTGCCATAGCTGGGGAAATTTACTGTATGTTAAGTATGCAAGAAAAGCGCTGCGAGACTCTGGACGGAAGTTCACCTGCTTAGTCCCTTTTTTTCTCTTGTCTAGTTGATGTATTACGGTGGATCAGTACGTTCTAATTTAAAAGTGACGAAAGAAAGAATAATTTCTCGAAGAGAAAAGTGACAACCTCAAAGCAAACTACGCATAACAACAAAAGAGGAAGCACTCAACTTCTCAGCGTGACATCTGCAACAGGATTAGCAAATTGTTGTGACAGTCTGACATTTGAACCCTAGGGTACAGCTAGCTGGTGAAGTCAGGCCGCTGATAGTTGGTAGTGATGGGGTCCTGACAGTGCCTGTTGGTATTATTAGAAATGTTTGAGCTGCACCAACAGTATCCCTGCAAGAGCTTGTGTCACGGTTTTTACGACAGATTTAAGAAGGATTGGCGGTTAATCCTTCAGGGGTTGCCAATGCTGGGAGATAATAGCTCACTTCAGTTGCAGCACTGACACTATAGACTTGAGGTAGAAACCTGTACTGGAGGCATGTGGCAGAAGCATTAATGACCAGATAGTGATGTTGTGTAAAGACTTAGGCCTATTTGAATTAGTGCGCATGCACAGACACACACACAGTAATAAACCTTATTATAGCATCTGCGTAAGTTACATTTGGTTCACAGACTGATATTTCACATTTGTTTAGTTCACACAGTTTTTTGTTTTTGGTAATATTTCATAAGGAACTAGCTGTTTCATTTTCAATGTTTCATCCAATCCATGGGCAGCAATCCCATAATATGAGATCTGTAAATCTACTGGCCTTTCAAAAATGCCTGTGAGACTTGAGTGTGACAAAAGCATATCAGCCTCAGTCACCATGAATGTGCAAAGTGCTTCGCTGCAGGTCTGAATGCGACAGATGCAAACGTGTGCAATTGTTGTACACTTATTGTATTCTGATGAGCTTTATCCTTTGCTGAATACATTTCAGCCCATTTTGTAGTTATGACTATAATCTCTTGCACTGGTACATTTGAAATGTCAAATATATAAAATCTTTGAAGTTGCTAAAAATAGCAAAGGTCATTTTATTCGGATGCTTTTAGTGTACTCCACAAAATCCATTTGTCTGATAAGCCTGACCTCATTCGCCCTCCTTTGTCTTCTCATAAGTGTGCTAATGCCCACATGGTAGACAACACAGTGTTGAGGCAGACCAGAATCTTTTCTGAGCAAAGAGGTCAGTGAGAGGTCACGATGACACTCATTCGGCTCATTAGAAAACCCTGCTACTACTGCAGCCGGGCTGCACCACAAGCCCATGAGTTAACTTGATTTCGTTCATTCAGCAGTGACCTCATTTGGTGATTTATGATGTGTATTTATGGAAAACTGTAGAGGTTTAGATTTAACTGAGGAATATTCTTGCAACAAGGCAATGGTATCAGTGAATCGGAATAATGGTGTATGTGAATAAATACTTTTAAAAAGGGGGACCGGCGAGTGTGTTCCAACTACCGAGGTATCACACTGCTCAGCCTCCCTGGGAAAGTTTATTCCAGGGTGCTGGAAAGGAGGCTCCGACCGATTGTCAAACCTCGAATTCAGGAGGAACAATGCGGATTCCGTCCTGGCCGTGGAACAATGGACCAGCTCTGTACCCTTGCAGGTTTGCTGGCGACGTCATGGGAGTTTGCTCATCCAGTCTACATGTGCTTTGTGGACTTGGAGAAGGCCTATGACCGTGTCCCTCAGGGAGTCCTGTGGGGGACACTGCGGGAATATGGGGTGCCGGGGTCGTTACTCCGAGCTGTGTCAATAAAAATAAAAGTGCTTGTAGGATTCCTGAAGAAAACATGAAACAAATGTAAACAAAAAAATGAATACATGTGGTGGACATTATCAGATCCTTTGAACTTGGATTTCACATGTCCAGTTTGTATGTAAGTCAGTGCTTATTTTTTTATGTTTTTGTGGAGGAAGACGAGCTGGTCAACATGTTCAGCTTTCAGGACACTTCTCTGCGCAGTAACAATGCCTCCTGTGGAGGAGAAAATTCTCTCTGCAGAGACACTTGTGCCAGGAATGCACAGGAAACGCTTTGCTACTCTGGATAGCTGAGGGTACTCATGTTCGTGTTCCTTCCACCAACTGAGATGATTTTCTGGGAGTGGCAAAGGGGGTTCTTCTCTAAACCTCTTAATCTCAGCTGCAGTAGCATAATGTGCGGATTTTGGTACAGCATTGTTTTTGGCAGAGGCAAATGTTGGTTCAAGAAAGTCAGCCAATGTGCATGAGCTCCTTGGTCTTCATAAGTGGCTGGGGGACAGGGGTGGTAGTTAGGTGGGTGATCAACCTCCTCTGACTGGTCAGTCTCCTCCACCAGATTGTCTACCTCCTCTTGCTGCTGAAAAATATCAAAGCATCAAATCAAACTGCCATTAATTTTACAGTAAATTTACTTAAACTACGACAACACATAATCTGAGCCCAAATTCCTCCTATTGCACATTACTATTTTTGTAGTCCAACGATTAAAATTAAATGTTCATCAATATCTTTCATTTGTATTCATTTACTCAGATTCATACACTTATAACCGTTAATGTATGTAATAAAACAAATAGCCTAATTTATTTTTTATTTACTCACATTCTGTTGTTTCTTTATGGCAGCCACCACAGCATCAGTCATTTTGGAGTAGGTCTCAGTGGTCTCTGCTTCAGAGAGAAAGGGTAGATCCTTAAATCTAGGATCAAGAGCTGATGCCATGCACAGTGTACCCCTCTCATCGGCATATCTTTTCCCCAAATCTTGTGCTATAGCAGCCTTGATGTTCTTCACTGTCTGTGTGTCATCCAGGCTTTCTTCTGTGCCCATGACAAGCTTGGCATACAGTGGTGCTATGATGGAAAGCGTAGGCATGCTCTCTTCTGACATTACCAAGGTAGCATCCTTCATTGGCTTGAGTGCCTTGAGCACTTCCTCAGCACGTGATGTCAGCCTCGCTCAGTGTGAAGAGATCCTTTTCACTCTTTCTGACCTCTGTTGAAAGTAGTGCTGCACAGATGGCTGGTTGTTGTTCTAAAAATCTTTCAATCATATCATAAGAGCTGTTCCACCTTGTGACAACGTCTGTGATTAACCTGTGTTTTGGTAACTGGAGCAGGTCTTGTTTGTGTTTCAGCTGGTGGCTGGCTATGGTGCTGCATCTGAAAAGGGATGTAACACATCTGATCCTGCTGAGTAGTCGCTCCACTGTTGGCAATTTCAGTGCTTTCTGCGAGGCGAGATTTAGGCTGTGTGTAAAACACCGTACATGGGTCATGCCTGCGAGTCCAGCTGCTACATGCATATTGGACGCATTGTCTGTTACGATGACGTGATCTTTCGCTTCCAATCTCCATTCAGTAACGGCCTCCTTTAGTAACCCTGCGATGTTCTCTCCTGTGTGGCTGTCATGCATCGCTCTTGTTTGTAGCACGTACGAATCCAGCTTCCACTCATCCGTAATATGATGCGCTGTTACGGTTACGTATGATTCAGTGGCCCGAGATGTCCAAGCGTCGCAGGTCAAAGCGACTCTCTCAGCTGAGCTGAGAACTTCTAGCACCCTCGTTTTTACCTCCTTGTACAACCTAGGCACAGCGATGTCATGCCTTCATTCTCTACAACACTAAGAGGGCGCATGTCATTGAATATGAAATAAAGTATTGACTGAGTTATTTTGGTTGCACGAGTTGATGTCGGTGGTAACTTCGGTGTGTGAACTTGTTCCAGAGTGGGTTGATCCACTCGGTTAATGTTAGCCGTCTGCTGCTCCGTTAGCTGTAAATCAGAATGGTGTCTTGCTAAGTGTGCTCTAAGATTCGTTGTATTCCCGGAGTATTTGATTTTGGCATGGCACATTTTGCAAATGGCATGGCTCTTGTCGATCTCCTTGGTGCCTTCTTTATTGTGGAAGCCAAAATGAGCCCACACTTCGAGGAGGACCGCAGGAGCTGGTCTAATTTCGGATTCAGCCATCGGTCAGCTATCGCTAGGTTTGCTAATATTAACGTTGGCAGTGTGCCCTTCCTCTCAGGCTGGGCACATCGCGGTGAGCCCTACTCGTCGAACACTGCCATCTAACCGTCAGGGTTTTAAACACAACACAAAATGAACCATTGTCCGCCTTCGTCTTTATATTAATTAACTATTAATTAAAAATCGATACAATGTTTTTGAGAATCGATACAATATCGTAAAACATAATATCACGATATTCGAGTGTATCGATTTTTTCTTACACCCCTAGTTTGCAGCCGAATGTGAAGCGGCTGGGATGAGGATCAGCACCTCCAAGTCTGAGGCCATGGTTCTCTGCCGGAAAACAGTGGATTGCTCCCTCCGGGGGGGGGAAGTCTCGGGAGTGATGGGAAAATGGAGCGCGAGATGGACAGGCGGTTTGGTGCGGCGTCAGCCGTAAGGCGTTGTACCGGACCGTTGTGGTGAAGAGAGAGCTGAGCCGGAAGGCAAAGCCCTCAATTTACCAGTTGATCTACGTTCCAACCCTCACCTATGGCCATGAGCTTTGGGTAGTGACCGATAGGATGAGATCGCGGATACAGGCGGCTGAAATGAGATTCCTCCGGAGGGTGGCTGGGCTCAGCCTTAGTGATAGGGTGAGGAACTCGGACATCCGGGGGGAGCTTGGAGTAGAGCCACTGCTCTAGGAGACAGGAAAGGAGACAGTTCAGGTGGTTCGGGAATCTGATTAGGATGCCTCCTGGACGCCTTTCGGGCACGTCCAACTGGGAAGAGACCCTGCGGTAGACCCAGAACTTGCTGGAGTGATTATACATCCCATCTGGCCTGGGAACGCCTCGGGATCCCCCAGGAGGAGCTGGAAAGCATTGCTAGGGAGAGGGACGTCTGGAATACCCTGCTTAGCCACCGCGACCCAATACCCGGATAAGCGGAAGATAATGGATGGATGGATGGATAGATGGAATAAATACTGTAGGAGGTGAGACAAAGACATCACGTTCTTGTTAAGATATTTTCACTCTGTAGCTCTAATTATCTAAACTGATCCATGTAGTATTCGGGGATTAGGTTTTTATTACTCAGTCAATAAAATTATTTCATGTAGCCTATTATTATTATTATTTTTTTTTTTTTTTTAGTGTGCTACAGTTGTACACAATCCTCTGAACTGTTTCTGTCCATTTCTACAGAAACTCTGTATTATTTCCTAGTCAGTTGTAATCACAGAGCACATGACTTTACACAGCAGAAATATGAAGTGACAGGAGGCCGAGGTGAATTGCAGGGATGAGATTGCTGAAACATTTGGAGGTGCACATAAAGTCCTAAATATCCTGAGGTTAACTAACAGTAAGAGTGTGTGGACCTAATTCCATGTAATTTCAATTCTGTGTGCCCCAGGCCCAGTGTGTGCTTTTCCGTGCTAATTTAGTTTGGTCTGTGTTTTTTTATAGTTTACACCTCCACAACAAACCTGGCAAAATATTCATGTGCCTTAAGTCAAAACTATGGCTTGGCAACCTTTTGTGTGCATGGATTTGGCTGTACAATACAAATATATGTTGTTTTTTTGTTAGTTTCTCGCTCTGTTTTTACAATCAATAGTCTACATGTTATGTAAGTCCGACAATAGATAATACACACAAAGATATGGTACACACAGTAATATGAATTTATAGTATGCTTGAGTTGTGCATTTAAAAGGACATGCTTATATATATTTTTTTTTAAAGATATAGGGCTCTGGTTATATCATAATTAGTAAATGTTTGCATTCATATGCCATTTGTTATATGCCTCAAATAAAAATCTTCAAATATCACTACTGGTAATTAATTTAGAATTAGAGGTATTTATTTTGGCCTTATTTTGCACCATTCAAGACGTCTTATGGCTGGTAAACAAATCCTCATAGCACACACAGTGTTCAGGGGTCAACAGAACATAATCATATTAATCTCACTTTTCCGTTCCAAATTTTAATTAGACTCATTAGAAATTGAATTGTGAATTGTGAGGATTTTACTCTAATATCTGGATTGTGAGGAGATTTCATTCCTACTGGTCCTCTAAGAGGCTTGATAATGTGTCTGTGTGTTTACATGTGTCGCGTGTATCACTTTGAATTAAGAAGATGATTATTCTGACCAAGAGACAACAACTGCTGCAAACTATCATGTCCTTTTGTCCAAACTACCTCTCCAACTCTCAGACTATCTCCAATTACATCGCTCACTCTCTCCCTTACCTCTTCCTTATTGCCTTTTCCACTCTCCGGCCCCTCTTCCTGACTCCCTGTCTGTTGAGTGCCCTCTAATGTTCTCTATCAGTGATAGGGCACAGACACAGAGCTGCTCCCAATCATTGAGTCCTCTACAGATAGAAAAGAAATTCAACCATACTGCTCTCATTCAGCATTGACACAGGCCAGCCACTTTTAGAAGGGTACATGTGCTCACACAGACATCAGTAAACCTTCATACACTCTCACTGTAAACACACACACATGCACGCAAACTCACACAATAAGTTATTCCTGACATAAAATGCCACCCATACAATTTTATTTTGCAATGTAAATTCATATTGGTAAACAATAAACCCAGTAATCAACTTTGAATTTTATGATTTAAAGCTGCACTAATCAATAATTTTATACTGACTTTGAATCAAATTACTGTGTGTAATGTGAAAGGGATCACCTGCAGTGAAAATCATATATCATAGAATCATCTCTCAGCTGTATATTTCTCCTGACCTCTGTGATCATCTTAGCTTTAGCTTTTCAGCTAATTCTTTTGCCTCTACATCCCACAACTTGACTGTTTTGGTTGAGTCTAACCGTTCTCATAAGGAAGGACAGGAAGCCATTCCTGTCGCCTATAAACCCACCGTACACTAGCCACCAGCACCAAACGACAAGCAAAGTTAGCGATTAGCTAGTAAACATAGTGGAACATTTAGCAGCTAGAGACCCAGATATTTTTCTCAGAATTTGATGGAGACAAAATAGAGCAACTAAAGGAGTGATTATCAGGCATTCATCAGGTAGACACAAACACAATTCTGAATGAATGCTAATGTTGCTTTGCTTCTGCTGCATGTGTAAATAGGTAACTGTTTGTTAACATTTTTGCCATATAAGGTGATCATATGTCAGTGTTGTGTTTACAGCTTGTTCTCCTCCTCTCAAGTAGCCAAATAAAAATAAATTGTAGTACATAGAACGATGGTAATGATGCTTTATTTAATATATTAAACATTGCACTCATTTCTAACCTTGTAAACGAGCTGGTTGACGGGAGAAAGTTTGTGTGCTGTGATTTTAGTTTTTTTGAGAATCTATGCAACTGATCCATGATGATTGCACAGCAAGCAGCTTGCATCCAATGGTTTCTCACTATTCCATTTATTTATTTTCCATTAATTGTTTATTTAAAATGTTTTGCTTTCTGGGTTGTTTCCCCACTCTTCCATCTGTTCTCATTTTTTCTCTTCTTTACCAACCTGTATATTTTGATGTCATGTGTGCAGGCTTGTGTCACCACAGAGTGTCAGTGTTTTTGCTCTCCAACCACTACTATCAATAAAATATAGAAAGTCTGTGCTTAGGATTCACGTCCAGTTTGGTGATGGACAGTGAGTGTGGTCCCATCCATGGTAAATTATACAGATCCAGATGTATGCACTTTGTTGTGTGGTGACACAAACTCTGAGAGCTCTGACACAAATCAAACCCCGTTTGTGGTCGTCTTGAATTTAGTATAAAAATGCTACAAATAACAAGTGAAGATTTTATGCTGCAACGTTACACATCTACATTTACATTTACATTTACATTTAGAGTCAGTGCCCTAATTTTGACAGGCAGCTGTGAATGTCTCTGCCTACGGCTGTGAGAATGACGCATTGCAGGCCTGATTTCATCTCCCCTACACAACAACTGACGGCCACAGAATTTGCTACTGAAAAAATCAGAAGGTGCTGGTTTCCCCTTTCTGCTAACCCAAATAGTTCCTGTGACTAAATGTTTCAGTCATCTCTCCTGTTTATGGTTTATGACTTTTTACTACATGGAAACACAATGTCACATTGGGAATGTAACATGAGAACAGCAGTGAATATTTCCTTTGGTTCTGGTTATGCATTTAGGGCATGTCCATCTCCATTTTGCTAGTTAAAGCGCATAATCTGGGTGCAAAGTAGGGTGCAAGGTGCAAAGGGGTTGTGTTTAGTCTCTTAATTTTTCATAGGTGTGTTTTGGGACGGAAAATTGATTAAAGCAATGAGAGATTCCTCTCCCATTCCCTTTAAAAGCCAGGTGTGTCTTCTCGGGGAACATTGCTATTTAAAGAGCAGCCCTCGTCTCGTTGAGGGACAGGTGTGTGGACAGCAGCTTAAATTCATTTCTTATTTCAATCTCCAGACACGCCGACAGGACCAGTCAGGATCTAATGTTAATTACTGTCCTGTGTTCTTCTACACATCCAAAAGATCACACACACAGTCCAGGTTCAGTAAACTTGTTTGGAGTAAAGCTTAAAGTTTAATTCTGTTTCCTATGGATAGAGTTTTCTCTGTCCTGCCAAGTTTATAACTTAGTTTTGCTGCTTAAGTGTCCTGTGATATTTGCTGCAGTGACATTACTGCAGTGCACATGTAAAACATCTAAAATTACTGAAAGCAGCCTCTCTATGACTCTCAATCCGTGCATCAGTGTGTAACAAGCGTGTTGTGAAGCTGCCTATGTATGTTTCTCCTGATAGCAAGCAAGATAGCAATGCGGCAACAATACGTCTGACCATTCCTCATTTTAAGACCAACACGCACATGCGTGCACAGATAGGCACAAGTATATTTGCTACTTAAACAACGTGGGCTCTGGGCATGAAAATGACAACAGCGTCGGTCAGAAACTAGGAAAGACACTTGTGCTGCGCCGTGTGCTTTGCGCCACTTCTCCTCTACCATGCTAATCCATCCACCTGACAGGTGTGGCATATCAACATGCTGATTAAACAACATGATTATTGCAGGTGTGCTTGATCCGGGATGTTGTGGTGGAGACAGGTCTCTGTGAAGATGTGGAAACAATATTCTTTGGATCCCAACAATCAATTTTTAATCAAGTCTGCAAGTGTCTCCCTGTGCCACATGAAGATGAAAGAGAATCCATTTACTTGTTGCCAGTTTTACTTTGATTACAATATACAGTATTGTAGATTTGTAGAATTGACATATTTTACCTGCACTTGAAGACACTTTTGAATTGTTTAGATGTTATTTATATGCTGCCAGTGTTCAAAAAAGCTTAGTCTTTATTGTAGGAAAAACAGATTTCTACCTTGACCGAGTCAGCACCTCTCATAAATTAAGAGGTGCCGTACCTCTTTGTGCTAATCAGACTTACAGATCCTCTGAAACACAAATGGTTTGGAAAAAAGGCATGACACATTGCTTCACATTTAATTTAATTCTCTTTGTAAGATGTCAGCCTTTCATGTTTTCCCTAAGGTCAAGGAAGAAACAATAATTGAAATGCAGAGGGAGGCAATATTATAGTAACCAGTGATGTGCCCATGAATCAGAAAATAAGCTTGTGTTGTGAAATTGCCTTCACGCCATTGCGCTCTCATTCCTACTGTCTTTCTTTGGACCCCCTCCCCCCTTTCCCCTTCTCTCTAAGCATCACCCTGCCAGATGCTGTCTCCATGGAGATTCTTATGGGTCTCTTTGGCAAGGTCACCTTCACCAGAGAGACAAAGTCATTCAAAGAAGAATGAGGCACGAAAATAGGCAACAGAGAAAAATGTCAACATTTTAAGACAAAGATAAATAGGGTGACTAACAAGCAGAAAATGAGTAGGGAAGGAAATGAAGGGTTTGGTTGTGGGGCACAGACATGTCAAGGGAGACAGAGGAAAATGGTGGAAAACAACAGAAGAGCCGGAAAGGGGGAGGGGTGCATAAACAAGCAAACAGCTCAAAGTAAACCTCATGGTTATGTTGAGGCTAATCTTGGAAAAACGTGATAAGTATACGCTATATGGTAAAAAGTCCAGCTCAGGAATCCACTCACTCCATACATGCTCTTTCTTGGATGAAGCTCCAGATCACCTGAAAGCAAGTCAGCTGATGCATGCGAAGAAGCCAGCTGGCGGCTGGGATAGCATGGTTTTTACATACACACACACACACACACACACACACACACACACACCATCATTTCTCCTCATTTGCTTCACTCCACCTCGCCTCCATCTGCCATGGCATTACGGTCCTCCTTGCCAAAGTTCACCCACTCTGACTCTTTGTGAATGCAGCCCTGGCTCTTAACCCCTGCAGAGTGTGCTGGAGGTGGCTTTACCTGCAGGGGCCATCAATATTTCATAGTCTCTCAACGCGCTCACTCATGGGGGTACATGGGCCACTTGGAGCCAAGTGGGAGGTGCTGATGGAGAGACAGAGCAGAGGGAAAAGGTTAGAGCTGGAGTCTGATAGGTGAGACAGAGCATGATCGAGTAAATGATAGTGTGAGGGATGGAGAGGTAGGAACATTGAGAGGGATGAGTGGATATGAAGAGAAAATGATGGTCTGCATTATGAAAGAATGAATAGAGAGGAAAATGTAGAGATGTAATGTTGATAATGTATATTAATAGAAGAGAATGAAAGAAGCACCAGGGCGAGTGTGTGAGGAATGGGTTGCTAGAAGGCAGAGGTTGATGGCAGTAGTCTGCTTGGTTTTTGGATGGATGGCCGCTGGATTTGTGTGGCTTGTTAGTGTAGCCCTATCAGTGTTGCATGATGAACTGGAGAGTATATCTTAGGAGAGACAAAGCAAGAAAAGGAGGGAAATAATTGTGATGATGGTAACGGCCTGTCTATTTATGATAAATCGGTTAATTATCTCTTGAAAATGAGGCAATGACTGGAGGTGATGGATGGATGGATGGATGGTCCACCAGACGCAGGTGCATATCCTGTCTGACTACTGATGTCATGACAGCCTCATGCCATCCCTTTCTCCTCTTCCTCATGTGCTTTTTTTGTCAGTGTGAAAGAGCTGCAGCAGCCAACTGTTGCTACAACTACAGCTGTTGCTACAATAGTGGTCATTGGGGGGTTGTTACCATAGCAAGAAGAGAGACTGCACCCAGAGTGAAGGTTGATATGTTGAGCTTGTTTATGGGTGTAATGTCAAAGCAATCATTGTAGTGAGTTATAATTCATTAGCCAATAAGATGTTAACATGAATAAGAAATTAATGTTATATAATGGCACTGTTAAATTAACAAATTAAATTTTTCATTCAATGATGATCCAACAACACTAGTGGAACAACATCAAGCCACCAAGCCCTTACATCCAAACCGACAATAAACTCCATTTGTTCATACAGATTTTGCAGCCCGTCCATACCACTGATCATCAACTATGTAGAAGTTCATAAGCAATGTAGCAAATTTAGAAATCACCGCTGAGGATCCAATATGAGGATTTTAGCTTTTAGCATTTTGCCAAACCGGCGTCATCACGTAACATTGGGGTGTGTTTGCTATGTGTGACTGAGGTGGTGCATTAAGTTAGTGATTGATTGAGGTAGATGAGGCCACTACAATACTTGTTATAAAAAGTACTTTTACTAATAAAAAGTACAATTACTAATTTTAAAAAAAACAACTAAAAAAATACTATGACTAAATAGTAGACTTAATTACAGTAAAGTGAGTGTACATGTAATTCGTTACTTCTTCCCCTGCATGTTACTGTAATTAAGTCGATTTTTGTATACTTGTACTTTTTTGAGTATTTTTTCAAATCAGTAATATTACTTTTACTGCCATTGGAGTTGTTGCATCGGATAAAAGAATAAATATTCAATAAAACATTTAACAGTGGCATCATCCCCCCGGTGTGTGTGTAATCCTGCCAATTTGTGGGAAACTGGTTTACTCAGAGTACTTTTAAACTGACTTACTTTTTACTTTTTTTAACTTCTTTGTTGTCAAGTACTAAAATTGTTGTAAAGTAACAGTACTTTTCCTTTAGTATAATATTGTAGTACACTTTACACCTCTGCACAGCAGTGCTTTGAGATGAATGCTAATGACATAAAATACTGCGGAGGATGGTAAGGATCTCAGTTTTGCAGGTATTTGGTCATAAATCAAAGGATCAATTATTGCTGAAGTGGACATGAATGAGTGTGCAAAATTCTTTGGCAATCCATAGTCCACATTTCACTCAAAATCAGAACTGTTATCCTCATGGTGGCCCAGAGGAAAAAGTTGTTAGAACTCGGGGAAACATGGACGTCTGTACTAGGGCTGTCATGTTTTCAGATTTTCACTTCATGATTATCGTGGCCAAACAAATTCATTATAAAGATATTATTGCTGTATGTAAAGAAAATTAAAAACAAATCTTTGAATTTGTTTATTATATGTTTTGTTTTTTTTGGTTAATTTTTTTTTCCTTCAGCTGCTCCCCATACGGGTTGCCAGAGTTGATTGTCTGAACAGATCTGATGATCTGCACATGTGATTTGGTATAGGCTTATGTGATGTGATTATATGATTTGGCATTGACCCTTCCTGACGCAACCTTCCCTATTTATGTGGGCTTGGGACCGCAAATTAGGAATGCACTTGCTTGTGCATCCCCAGTGGCCTGGGAGCAAAACAGGGTTCGGTGTGCCCAAGGACACGCTGACTGGGGTCAGGGATCAAACCACCTGATCTTCCACTGACCTTCCGATCAATGGATGACCATTCTACCTTCTGAGCCACGGCCGCCCATGTGGTGAGCCCCTTTTCTGGTAAATGTATTACACTCAAAATTAAAATTATTAATTAATTACCGTTATTGTCAATACCCGTATGTCACGACACTCCTAGTCTTTACCAGATTTCACTTCAATCCATCAAATAGTTGTTGAGACATTTCATATCTAGACCAAAGTGGTGGACCGACCATTCGACCCACTGACATTTCCATCCCTGGAGCCACCCCGCTAGCAAAGCTAAAAATACAAATCCAAAGTAGGATGCTGTGTCCTCTACCGTAGTACAATATATTATATATTTAACGGCTTAATCCTCTCATTTTGCTATTTTAGCATTTGAAATCTGGTTTAGGGCCAATTTTTCAGATGACTTAACATCAGTTTTTGCATTCTACTCTCTTTACAGCATGAGTGCTTGTCAGCAAAGATGGACTAGTTAAAGGAGTTAAGTATGCCAGAGATAAATTATATGGGACATGAAGTAGAGCATAAAAGTAGCACTCACAGAGCAAAGCTAGACTAAAGTGAGTCTCTTCCAGTTTTTTCCCCCTGTATTCAGCTGCAGTTATAACAACCAGTAATATATTTGACCCCCTTTGGGATGACTGAGGCCTCTTACAAGAAAAAGGATCAGGATGGGTGACCCCTGACCTGTACTTCATGTCCCCCACAGGAAACATGATAAGGAAATACACTGTATGTTTTGCTGATGTCAAACAGTACAAAGTAGAAGGTCCTTTCTTACTGCATCCCAGAAATTTTAATGTATCTTGCCTGCGTGTGAAAATTACTTGAGGTTTTTAATTAGATGTCACTACTTCTCAAAATGCAGTAGCAGAAATAACAGTGGGGTGATGTGAAATGTTGACCAATCCTTTAATTTTTATCACACTCTGATACAAAGTGATCATCTTCAAGCTTCTCCCGCAGCGCTTTCCAAAACACTTCGGAAGATATCACATCTGATGCCTGTTTGGTTTTATCTAAGGCTTCCCCTAGCCATGATCCACCATCCTGGCTCTCATCTATTGATTACCTTTAAGCACCCTAAACTCCTGTAACTGATGTGAGGAGAGGGGGACAGTGGGTAAATCCTCCACATCCAAAGTGCACTACTCCCTTGGTGTACTACCTGAGTCTGGAAGAAGTGATGAATGGGAGATGGCAGAGATGAGTGGCTGACGAGTAGCACAGGGGCTGTGTGGCGTGTAGTAAAACACATGTGTCTCAGAGTGGCTGCCTCAGACAGCAAAACGTGTGTCACAGGAGAGCTGGGAAATAGAAAAGGATGACAGCTTGCAGATATTTAATACAAAAAGTGTGCACATTGTTATGAGAGCGCATACTGTAAGAGAGTAGGAGAGGGAGAAAAGAGGAACATGATGTCATGTTTGTTTCTCTAGAAATAGACTTCTTCGCATCGATCTCGGTGGAGTAGTCGCTGTTTGCTTTTTGCCTTTTGTAATATGAGTGTGAAAAAGAAAAAAAGAGCATGACTAAGAAGAGGAGGCTTTTTTTTTCCTTTTATTTATTTACAAAGCTGCTTGGTATGTCAGATCAAAGCAGGATTATGAGTGATCAACTGTGATGGATCAGGGTTTTCTGCGTCGGGAATTTTTTGGCGCCCCCCCCCCAAAGAGGTTTTAGTCACCCCCAAAAGAAAAATTACTGCGCCGAAATTATGAATGATAATTGTCAGTAAATATATCAATTCAAATCTTCTCCGAATGTCTTTAATAACAATTTGAAAAACAATAGTCGAATAAGCAGAAAATTAAACATTTTCGTGATAAATTTTTCACCTATACTATATCGCCCAGCCCTGTCAACCCCAGAGGGCCCATTCTGAGCCAGGAAAACCCTGTGGATGGAGACAGACAATCTGACAGATAAAAGGAGATGGTTGCACAGGATTTATAAGAAAGAAATTCGAAAGAGTGGCACATTAAGATTTTAGTGGGTTAACGGAAAGAGAGAGATGAATTGAAGATGACAGAGATGAATGGCTTCCGAGCAGCAGAGAGGCTGTGTGTCCTGTTGTCCAACAGTTAGATGAGGCTCAGACAGCAGAAAGTGTGTCACAGGAGAGCAAGGCTAATGCACCAGGCCCATGTTGCCTAAATGAGCCCTTGCTGCATTCAGGCCTCCCTGTTAGCACTTACTGTTTGCGCAAGTCATGTCCTGAGAAGCCTTAACAGAATGAGCCAAAGTGAAGGGTTTAGCTTGTACACAGGCAAAACAGTCAAACTCTGCTGTGAGGATCTACGTTAGTTACGAATCACTGCTCAGTTAGTAGAAATGTTGTTTTGACCTCATATGACCTTAAAAGCACCAGAGATTGGCAAGGAACCGAAATTCAGAAATCAGATATCAACCCATGTGCACTTTCAAGAATCAATACAATACTGGAGCTTTTGACCTCAGTGCATACAGTGGTACTGCATATAGCAGAATCATAATAAAACATAGTGCTTCATACTTAAAGATACCATGTGGAGGGAACAAACACTTTTGTTTAATTATGTACTGTATACCTAAAATAAAACAGACTGTACCACACACAATAGTTCTTACATAGGAATTAGTTGTTACCTAATATATACACACAATAACTGCCAATTGTAACTGTAATGTATGAAATCTGACAAAACTAACAATAGCTTGTGAATATATGACCTACCTGTTTAAAATGAAGAGTAAAAGAGGTAATGAGATATGATTGACACATCTGGCGTGGCACTTGATAAAAATGCAGTTTTATGATGATGTAATTAGCGAGTTTTAAAATTCAATTCACAATAACAACATAACATACCTCAAATTACAAAATGGTATGAGGGTACAAAATGATTTATTAAATTATGAGTCTGAAACTTGGAAATAGTTAGAAAGAACTTAGGAAGGACAGTACACATAACTGTTAGTAATGGATTTACGAATAGTTGGAGCAGCCCAATCCTGCACTGTTCACATTGCCTTGCTGTAGGTAGGTGGTAGGCGGCAGGTGCTCTTTGTGTCAATTGAAATAGTTATCATGTTATCCCTTTCTGCGAATATATGCTGGTAGAACAAGATACAAACAATATGTTGATCGTCTCAGCAAACATTGTTCCACAGCAGGTAGCGGTCCAAAAATTCATAGTCCAATCCCAAAACAGTTGGGATGCTGTGTAAGAATGCAATCATTTGAAGTACTTTTACTTTGCAAAACCAAGTAGCCTACTCCCACAATCTTTTATTTGATGTGTACAGTATATGATGACTGAAATTATTTTAACCACAGATGGTCTTTCTGACTTTCTGAAGAAGTGAACATACCCCTGTATTTTGTGATGAAATGACAAATCATCATCTCCTGCTGCTTGACTCTCTACTGTCCCCGCCTGCTGTGTCCTGTCGTCAATGAAGTCATAGTCTTCATCGGAGCCGCTGTGATTCACCTCCATACTGTATCCCCTGTCATCAAACTGGCCTCCTCTGGTCTGGACGGCAGTATCCTGTCCCAGGCTGGTGTTCAGTCATGTTCAGGGTATTTTGAGCTGCGAAGCCGGTTGAGCTGAGCTCTGTTACCTGCAGTGATTCGCGCTCCAAGGTCGCTATCTGGGCAGACTTCAATCGGCTGTAATGCCACTAGCTCCACCACAAACTCAGCTAACGGTCCAAAAATAATTACAGCACAAGTTAACCACAGCAGACAGTAGGATCCTGACCATAATTTACAAGTTGCCCCAACTTACTGCTTTCTGCCAGTGTCAGCATGGTTCTCTAAAGCTGCTGCACTGTGTGCTCTTTACAGACGCCTGTAAATATTAGCTGCTAGCGCTATTTGAAAGTTAGCTGATCCACCGGAGCTTGCATTTGTTGTTGCACGCTTTCGGATCAAATTAGTGCATTCACTGACAATCCGTAAAAGAGTTGCCTTGTTATGTTCTGCGCAGTTGAAAAAATTACATTGGAGGAAGTGAAGGCGAAAGTTAGCATGAGAAAAGGCATGTGTGGCGTGAGAGCGGGAGATGCGTTTAATGCGTGAAAGTTGGCAGCCCTGAACAAAGTATCAATAATGTTAACATTACGTAGCAGTCGCTAACACGGAGTCACTGGGTGGAATTCTGAATAGGCAAAAAGAGACTGGATAGTTGAAAGCAGCCCATTGAGGCCAGCGACATCAGTTTAACTGTTAGTCAAGGTTTCGCAGATGAAGTGTTACGACAGAAGATTATAAGGATAAGATAAGCAAGGTTTGGTTAGGAAGGCTGGCTATTGATATATTAGGTGCCTTTCATTAAAGAAATGTCCAAAGTTTCATGTCAATACGTTCAACAATGTCACTTTTTGTGAAGCATTAACAAATTAGAGGTTGCATATCATTGTAGACCATTTTTTTGCACAAGGATTTAATGAAGGGAAAAAACCTTCAAAAATTTGAAATGTTGGTTTGTGTTTCTTAAACTGCTCTATAATTAATAGTAAGTCTCTGCTGGGGAGTGTGTAGAAACTGCTGTGAAAATCTTCACTGTCACCTTTAAATCTGTTCATCTTGGTCTGTTTATGCTGTTTGTAATATCACTCTGGGAAAATAGGCCTCATTATGGCTGCAGTCTCACAATTACCACAGGCGCATTCGATTATGGCTGCGGGCTGCCAATTATGCTTCAGGCATCACTTTTTTCTCAGCAGATAGTTTGTTTGATTTGATTTGATTCCTCATATTAAAAAAAGGGGGGCTGTATTAGTATTGATTGAATCTCGCACACACTTACAAGTCCACAAAAACATACAGGTATAATGTGGGTGTGTAAACCCACTTACTCATATGAAACTATTGTCAGTGAGCACAGTAAAGCATATGCACACACATACACACATGGACCACACAGCTGACCTTTGGCTAATGAAAGATGAAACGAGTGGCAAAGCCCAAAATGATGCTAGGAGTGTATGAGGTCAGACATTTAGCCTGCATCAGAGCCTTGAAACCCCTGGAGAGCCACAGCTTCTCTAATCAAGAAGAGGTCAGGTCGAGGTCAGTGTAGGTCATTGATTAGTCTCGGCTCAGTGGCACACATCCAATAACCGTCCAGATGTCATCATTGATGCTCACCATGTGGAGGAAGGGAAGAAAATCAAATGATGACTGGACACAAACCCTTTCATTAATACTTTTCTCTCACTGAAATGAAAAAAATCCTTCACAAATATTAACTAATTATTTTAAAAATAAAATATATGAGAAAACACATTACAAGAAAAGAAATAAGGTAATTCATTTAAAAAAATTACGTTAGCTGGCTGCCTAGCTTTTTTTTTATGACTTTGTGACTATTAATTGAGTTCATGTGACCCACCAAGTTGTATCAAACTACACAGCACAATTTTAAGTTCAATAAACTTGATTATATTAATGCTTATTATTTCAAATTATTTCAGTGGCAACAGAGTTCAGTTCCTCAAATAGTTTGTTACAATTAAAGAGTATGTGTTTGTAGAAACATCCCCAGTATGTCACGTAAGCACTGTGACTCCTCTGAGATACATGAAAAGACATTTAACTCTGTCTTATGCAACGATTTCTCGAGAGCTGTAACTCAAACGCAATGCATGCTGGGAAGTACAAGCCCAGTGCGACATTTATTGAACACTGTTGTTTTTACCTCACAAGTTTTGAACCCATTAAATTCTGACATGGTTCTGATGGGATGGGATGATGATAAAATCATAGGATGACCTAACTTTAACTTGACAAACTTATCTATTTGGATTACGTTAATGATTAAAGATCAATTGGTTTAATTAAACTGCATGATATATGTTCACATGAATGACTTAAATTTGTTCACAGTGCCTATACACCCTGAATATACACTAGTAATCTCCATTTAGGTATTTATGTGACTTCAATCAGAAGGCTTCACTCTGAGTGAATGAATAATATATATGAGTAGTATAGGAAACCCCCTGGTGAAGCCTGGTGGTTGGTGGTGATGATGGGCTGAAGAGAATGGCTGAAGACCTGGATGTGATGAAGAAAGGACTCTTGGCGGACTTTTGGCCGTGCTGAGTGAAATTATGCTGCGCTGATTTGGGTTTCCATGACCAGTTAAAATGCGCCGAGTTGTGCTGCGCCGCGCCCAAGATGGACTATCTCTGGAGTGGGGCCGAAGTGACTGTAGCGACGTCATGCCGACCACAGCCTACCCTTGATCAATCCGTGTGTTCGGAGGCTCAGTTCATGTCTGTGCAGGAGTGTGTTCAGCTCTCAGTACTCTTGTAGCTTCAAACTGAACCCTCCATGTTTGTACTTTGATTCAATGCTGCAAAACAACATCTCTTCAAAGAGGAGTAAACATTTTTCATAGGCTCTGTAATATAACTTCTATTTAAAAGGCAGCATCTATTCTCACAGTGTAACATGTAAATTTAATGCAAACCCTCACATCTGAACATCATAATTAGTTCCCTTACATTTTAAGCTACTTCTGAAACATTAATATAGCATCATTGCTGGTTCTCCTCTCATGTGTTTTTCATTGCTACATGCTGGGTAGTATTTTGACTAGAATGTCAAACAGTCAGCAGTGTTATTATCTGGTTTTAGCAGTCTTCAGCAACTCTGAATGACTGAATGAGACTAGTCACTAAAAGTTGTGAGCAGATCAGAATAAATAGACTAGGAATAGATCTTAAATAACAGAGGATGTCCTTTATAATGTAGTGGGTCCAACTGAATCACAGCAGTCCTCTTCACAAATCAGTTTCATATATATGTCTGTGACAAAGTTGACTTATCAAAGCCATTTGTCACTTGAGTACCTGTTTATCTCTTTGCCATTTCATTTGTACACATTGTTTGTTTAGTTTCATTACCTGTTACGTTAACTATGAATCTCACGTGATAGCGCCGATACACATAACTATCCCAGGTCTGTTTGTGTTTAGCGTTATATTTAGTTGAGATTTCCATCATCTTTAAAACCTTGTTAATACAGTAATGACAGACAAACATTGTAGGGATTTCAGTTACTTTTATTGTCATTTTCTTTACACAGCTTGTCTTAAGTTTATTGAGGTGAGAATATCTCCTTTGTCTAGGTCTTACCTGTCGCGGGAAACCATTGTGTGGGAGGGGGCCATCCCGTGATTCCCGTCCTGTTAAATGTTTGATGAAGTCATCGATGATGTCCTGGGCGCTACCATGTCAGAGGGGGAGAGCTGCCGATATTATTGATATATATTACCTTTACGTTTGTGAATGGCATAGAATAGTGCATTTGGTGGGGTATTCAAGTACAGTGGGAAATGTGAGTTTCGATGTGAAATTATTCTGTGTGTTTGTTATTTCTAGGTCGAACATATGCAGAGTGCCTAACACTGTAGTGAGGATGGTAAGGGCCTAATGCAGCATATGGGGAGAGAGGTGGAGATAAATTCAGTTGCCTTGGGGAGGCCAGGGAGAGAAGTTTGAGCACAGCAGCTGTCAGGGCTTGTGCTGTTATTTTGATTTGAGCTGTTATGAGTTGATTTCTCCTCAGTTTTGGATGTTAATAGTTTTTGTTTAGTTTTTTCCTTGTTTTGCACATTTCCTGGAAGCACTGTAAATAAAATGCCCACCAATGGGACCTTCAACTGAGCCTTTTGAGTCTGCCTCCTACTTCACTATAGACCCTCTGGTGACACTATCTTACAATGTCGCACACACATTTGTCACTAGAAAGTCTACTGTTTTGCATCACAACAGGCTGCAATGGATGTAGCCTGTAATACTGACAGACTGCTGTTGACTGACTGCAACAGCATTCTAAAATTAGGCTCTGTCAAATGCTTTCTGTGGGATGTTTGCCCCTAAAATACTCTCAGATAAAAATAAAACACTTTATGTAGACATTAGCTTCTCTTAGTGAAGGAGCTACACTCTAATCTCTGAATATCACCTCCGGGTACACATTTAAAGGGATACCTGTTTTTACTGTACACTGTACAGCTATGCCTTTATACTGTTAGTGAACAATATCCAAAAGTCATATTATGTAACTGGAAAAATGTTCCCGCTGATTCATGATGTGGTTTCCTGCAGTTTTACTGCCTGAGGAAGCATTTTCCTAATCTAATCTATGGTTTTTAATTGAAATGTTTTATCTCTCAAGATGTGCCAGTTTTCCTATCTCCAAAAGCTAATTGATTTTTCAAATAAATGAAAAAGTTGTCAAGACAATAAGCATTTCTGAAGACAATGAAACACTAACACTAAAAAAGCGCTTAACAAAAATATCATATTCACAAATCCACTGCTGCACAAAGGTCCTGGGTTCAATTCTCAGCTGGGACTGGGCCCTTCTGTGTGGAGTTTGCTTGTGGGTTCTCTCCGGGTGCTCCGGCTCCCTCCCACAGTCCAAAGATGTGCAAGTTAGGTTAATTGGTTACTCTAAATTGCCCAGTAGGTGTGAATTGTCCTGGGTGTACCCTGCCTCTCGCTGTCCCCCACGACCCTGCAGAGGATAAGCGGTGGACAAATCAAAACTATGCAAATAAAAACTACCTTTAGAGAATTGAACACATGTTCTGAGTTAGATGTACACTGTGAGTTACATGAAATGTTTGTTATGATGAAGCTGATGAGCTGTCTTTGTGTGACAGGATTTCTTCAACTCTGAGCCTGCCCTTCACTGACCTCAAAAAGAAACTCTTCAGCCCCTCCAATAAGGTACAGTACATTCAGACTCTCTTTTTTTCTCCAGCCCTCAGGACTGTGATATTCTGTCTTCATTAAATGCCTTCGTTAGCATCTTCTGCCCAGTTGTAAACTGGACCAGAGAGCTAGTGCTAATGAGACATTGGCCTGCTTCATGTTCATGTTGTTGCTGGATTTATTGAATCCGCCAGGAGAATTAGCTAATAGGCTACAGAAAGACAGCATGCCTTGACCTTGTCTCGATTGAACTACAGTGGATCCTCAAGGCATTTAGATTGAACGCGGCTGTCAAACAAAAAAAAAAGTATGAAGCAGTGGGAGGCTGAACTTGTCCTTTGTGTAGATTCTCTCTGATCTCTGAGGGCTTTTGATTGCTCAGGCCAAAAACTGAATCTGAATCGAAATGTCATTGACTGTGATGTTAAATAGTTTGAATGTAACATGAGTACAGTAAGTGTACCAGTGTTGTGTTGTGTTGTGTTGTGTTGGAAGGGCATGTTTTCTCGTGCAGACACATGCACAAGTTGTCTGCAGAGCAGTGAGCACTGATGGAAATAGCTGCGATGCCCACCATCATGAGTGTCCTCTGTGGGCTTCCCTGAGGTACAACACTGGACTCTTGATTTCACACTGGATTAATTTCATTCTGAGCACAAATCTCTTCTGCGATACTATCCATAGGAGCAAACTGCTGCTCATGCTGTGGAGCAGGGAAGCATTGCGTCTTTATATACGGTACAGCAACTTGTGCTTTAAAGACGCAGACAAGGAATGCTTTAGCATCTTTGCTTTTTACAGATACTACAATGGTTGGTGCACTTCAAAGGAAAATTTACTTGTACTGTGTAATCTTTGAGAAAGTGCATAAGGAGAACAAGAAAGAGGGAGGAACTGCGATTGTATACCTTACATGATTTTTGTACTGAAAGAAACAAATCAATATCTTTTCTGCAGCTGTTAGTGATTTTTTGCTCCACTGAGCTGCTCGATGCACGTACAACACAGTGACCCATTAATCAGAGCATGCTGAAAACATCAAATGGTGAAAAGCTTAAAAGCCTAACTATTTTATAGTCCGGGACACAAAAAAACACCTTTAATACATTTTTGAACAAATCCTGACCTCTGTAAATATTGATTGGATCAATATTACCCAAAAATAAAACTACACTGTAGGTAGGAAACGTACATGGATCTTAATACAAAGCCCCTAATGGTCAATTGATACCTTGTGTTGTAACAAACGTCAATAAAACAATCACAGATTTCAAAAATTGACAATCTTTAACACTTGTTACACTTGTTAGTAGAGCTAAAAACTAACACGTCTGCTATATTTGACTTCAATAAAATCCGCCTCTACTTCTTTTACAAATGCATTCTGTGGCGGTCATTAGCATAACACAATCTTTCATTTTTATATTAGGACACTTGAGTGCCACCCATAAATACTCTCATAGGATTTCACTTAATTGACCACCCAGCTGTTAATGTTGCTTGAATATAAATTCAGAAGAAGCACCATCATACATCACATCCCATTTTAGTGTTAACTAGATTAGTTTACATAGTGATAGCCAACAATGGGCTTGAGTTCCATTGACGACATTTGAATTCGCTGTTTAATGTGTAGCCGTGCATATGCATAAAACATTTCATTTGAAATTCAATGAATGGTTATTGCCATAAAAACATACAAGCTAATTATGCAGTTTCTGCCTGTCTTAGATAAAGTCTATGTGTTTATCCAGCACTGTTTATGCAAAGTATTTCAGTGTGTAAGACAGAAAGAGCAGAGTGTTTGTAATTATGCAGGAGAAGCTACTATACATACAACAATGAAATAGTTGTGCCTTTAAACCAAAGTGAGTTTACTGTCATGGTTTATCTTTCCTCTTTTCTTCGTCAGAGTGATACTTTCACGCAGTACCAACTACTGGGAGCATCTATGTTTCAGTCAAGTTGGCATAATGTTAGATTTGGTTAATTTCCACACAGCTTGAAAGATATTCATCACTAAAGTGCCAGAGAGACATGCAGTCCCCAAAGCTGATCCCATCGCCTTCATTCAGACCACAATTAATTTGTTCTTATCTGTCCCGAGAGTCACAGTGTTGCATTTTATCCATGATGAATGTTATTATGTTGTGCTTTCATATATCAAAGGGGACTGTTCTAATTCATCATGAGCACACAACAGAACCAATGGATCGTTGATCACTCAGTCGCTTTTAGACAATCTACATGAATTGTTTGTTATACTTGACTGATACAGTCAGACTATCAGTGTGGTTGTGATCAGTAAAAGTGTCAATAATATCATAAATGAGGAGCAAAAAAATCTGACTATTTCCAGACCTCAAGATTTTGCCCTCAAAATAGTTTGTTTCGTCTGACCAATAGTCCAAAAAGATATTCAGAGGCAGAAAGCAAAATTCTAACGATGCTAATATCATTTCAGCATTATTACATCATTTAACCTTTGAGAACTGCCAATAGTATGGGACGAACAGTAAATGTTTACCATGTAGCATTATGTACACGGAATTGTGCACATACTGATAACATAGATTGTTTGCTTCTTAGGGTCCAAGACTAAATAGCATTTCCTACCAGATTTCTTGTTCTAATATTTAAGTTGACTACTGTAGTTGTAACTGGGAAATCATGTGTCTTGCAGCTATGTATGCAGCAGGCCAGGACCAAGGCTGCAGTTCTGTAGTGGATTTCTTTCTCTCATGAGAGCATTTAATTTGCATAGAGTCATTGGATTGGCTTTAATGAAGTTGCAGCGCAGCTCCTCGTGGAATGTGCTTGTATAAGAGTTCATTTTAGAATGTTAAATCTACTGTGGCCAAAAGAACAAAAGTGCTGACACCACTGAAAGAAGAGTATTTTAGATGTAAAATGCAATGCTTCATTTGTTGTAATAATTACAGGGACACATCCTGGAACATTGAGTCATTAGATACTGAAAACCTAGTGGGTCATTCACTTGCATCATTTGTGGGTTTTCCACTGGAGATTAGACATAATGTTTGATTGATGTATCAGTTCTGTTGCTCAGTTGTAACACTGACACTCTTGCATAGGGAACCTTACTTTTGAAGTATGATTATACTCTTGCTGGAGCTGATCAGACTACCTATGCTGTCATATTGTATACATGCTGCCCCCGACCAACAGTGTTGTGTTACCATATTAACATTCTACAGTTTTCAGGCTTATTCCTCTCATTCTGCTCACGTCACCATCTCTCTCTCCCACTTTCTCTCTCTCTCTGTGTGTGTGTGTGTGTGCCTGCGTGCGTGTGTGCGTGCGTGCGTGCGTGTGCACGCGCACTGTCCAGTTTGTGTAGGCATTGCATTAACATGGTTTAATCCTCTGGATGGCTTATTGGATCCAAATCCCTCTCAAAGCTTTTAAAGCTCCTGCCTTTTTATTTCTCTCTCTCTCTCTCTGTCTCTCTCTCTCTCTCTCTCTCTCTCTCTCTCTCTCTCTCTCTCTCTCTCTCTCCACCAATGATCATCAGTTTTGATTTATTTGATAAATCATATAGAACTGTATCTGCTAAGGTAATATTATTTGCATTAAGGTCATTTGTTTCCATCTCCTTTAACTGTCTTACAGGTGAACCTGTCAGACATATGCTCTAAAATATCTGTTTAATATGTATTCCTAAAGCCCAAAACTGACTATACCTCGCTGTAAAAGTTAAAAAGTTAAGCAAAAACATATGAAATTTCTCTTCAACTCTTCTTTACTCATCATCCAATTTAAAGACGCTTTGTTGGATTTACTGCTTCAATATCAATGAGAAGTCGGTACGGATTGTTTAAAATTATACTGTTTGAAGCAGAGCTTTGATCCATTTTTTCTGGCTTCTGGATTTGATTGATCCTGACACATACATAAATGTCAAGCTCTCACGTGAGTTTAAGAATTTGAAGACATTTGCATTCTATTTGGCAGCTCGGGATGAATTACACAATATGTGCAATCCATTTGGAGATAGTAGTATATATTTCATGGTATTTTTCCAAGGTATTAATGTATTTTTAAGGGACAAAGCAATAATTAAAGATTTAGAAACTGAAATAAAGCCTCAGATGTACATTGTGGACTGATTAATGAAAACAGTCAAGGGTCTGGAGGGTCAGACTATGTAATCTCGACGTCCCCATGCAGTTCAAGTCCATCCAGGGGCATCCTCTCCGTCTCTCGCCTCATTTCTTGCATGTCAAACAAACTATCATGATATACAGTATTTACTGAAAAAGCATACCTCTCTGTCACTCTGTGTTCACTTTGCAAATGTCTTAGAAAGAACAGCCCTCTGGATAAAAAAAATCCAACATTTAAATTGTGAAGCAAAGCCTCTCTCCATCTAACACGATTGAGAACATCTGCAGAAATTACTGTTCGGTGGCTATCCCTGATTACCCCCGTCTCTTCCAAGGAACAGAAGTGTTTACCCATAAAACCCCAAGAGCTCCTACATCCCACAGACAGACATTGATCCATGGCTTTGTCTATGAAGGGATTAGAACAAAAATAGAAAAACATTTAATGGTACAAATTTCTAATCTGACAGAGAAAATTATATTCTGTTCTGTTCGTCTTTCTTTCTTTCTTTCTTTCTTTCTTTCTTTCTTTCTTTCTTTCTTTCTTTCTTTCTTTCTTTCTTTCTTCTCATTATTAGAATGTCTGATTGGTATGGTAAAAATGACTATCGGAGCAAAATGGGCCTATTATTAACATGTGGATTCTTTTTTAATAACCTCACAATCAATTACTGGAGGTCTTCAATATCCACCATCAAATGATGTAACCTAATTAATGTGACAGAGACAGATGCTTTAATTTCTCATGTATAAGCTCATTCCAGATAATATTTGAAGAGAGAAAGTATATTGTAACATTACTGAAAGGTAATTAAGAAAAGGCCTGAAAGGTCTAGAGTTCCACTAGGAGGCTGCGACCTATTGTGTGGCATTTGTATTGTATACCACCAGTTTTCATTAATGCAAAAATAATTGAATATTACAGCTACTGGGAAATGTGATGAAACCTTTAACTGTCAAAAATAGGACTTTCCCATCAGTAAATGTTCATGGCTGTGTGCATTCCAGGTGCATCATCATTCCTGCTAATTACATTAGTAACACACTTGTATTCTAGCTACTTAATTTTGTGGGGAAATGATCTCAAAGGCCCTGATGAAGTTCTTGTAAGAAGGTCATTTTTTCACTGGAGTAATTTATTTATAAGCTCAACCTCATCTACCACAGTCGGTGACTTTTATGAATATTCCCACAATATGGCTGCTGTACCTGTTATTTTTAGCACTGTTGAGCAGTGCAGTGATGGAATATTTCACATTCAATTTGAACATTTGAAAAAATCTGAAATTAAAACTGCCTTTATGCATGCCAATGCTTTATGCATTTACCTGAAAGATGACCTCAGCCTTGTACTGAAAACTGCATCAGATGCACTTCATTCCAATGAAGGTTGTGGGTATCTGCACTGTCTCCTCTGTGTTTTTTCACATACATGTGTCACCTGACTTACTCTCGCCATGCATAATTCAACGGGGAGCTGAGTTTTTGCTGCATGTAATGACAGCAAGTTGTAGAGGAAAGCACTACGACGTAACATCTTAGAGCTGCTGACAGTAAAACCATATACTGTCATTTCACTGACTGCTTCCCCTCTGTAGCCCTTTTTACACAGAGATTGTGCAATATCACCTCAACAAAGACCCTTCTCTATGCCGCATTTGTTTATATTCATGCTGAAAAACACAACAGTGTCATAATGCCGCTCCAGTGTGAGATTTTAGATAGCAAGCCGGCATTCCGTAATTAAAAGAGGCATGATGAGTAACACATCAGCGTTGGAGTCTAGTGTGACGTTGTACATGCGTGACGAGCAGCGCTTTGTAAACAATGGAATAACATGACAATAACAATCATCTACCGTCCCTGTTATGTGGCGGATGATCTCGTCCACCTGTTTTTCTTCTTCTTTGAGTTAGCTGCTAACTGCTGCTAGCTGCTTTTAAATCTCGCAGTTGAGGGTCGCACACAAACCACATCGACAAAACATCACAGCCTTGTCCCTTTGTTCCGCCTCCCTGGCTCACTCCGTTTATACAGACGTCGATTCGGCACTGTTACTACCTCCGTTGCCGTTTCAGAGGTGGAACAAATTTGACCCCCCATTACGCCTCTGTGACGTTTATGCAGACGGCGAGGCGTATCAGAGGCGCAACAGGCCCGCATTGAATGGGCTGTGTGAAAGGGGCTTGTGAATCTCTCTTCATGATGTCTCACTCCTGCAAATACTTCTCCCTTTCTCATTCTCTCCTTCTTTACTCAGTACGATAAATACTTGCCCCTCTTTATTCTCTTTATATCTACAGACTGCTTTCCCTTCCAATCTGCGAGGCCATCTGGTCCTCTGTCCTCAGCTTTGTGTCAGTTTACAGTGTCTTTGTCTCTGAATCCATTTGACAAGATTAATAGAATGAACCTCAGACAGATATAAGCTGCTCATTTTGATAGGGGTCGCTGGGAAGAGATAAGTTCAATGCTGGCTATGAGCAGATGAGCGGATTTTTTCCCTTTTTACCCTCAACAATGACAGCTCACCTTGTCAAAAAGGATTTGGATTAAAAAAAACAAACAAAACAAATTTAACCTATTGAATTTAAAATGTTATTCTGAGAGAAAACTGTCGAACCACTTTGATGTGATATTTGGTTGACATGTAGACATAATGCATAAAATGTGACCCCCTTTATTTTCCAGCATCAGACTAGGTCACAGTAAAATAGAAACAACCCAGCTTAACATGCTGCCAGGTGGAATCCCAAACTGAAAAAGCGGACTGGTTTGAGAACGTGTGGACAGTATCGTTCATTATTTTCACTTGATGTTTTTCCAACAGTAAGGATGCACTCTGTTTCAGTAAAAATAGTAAAAAATAATACTGTGCTGTGATAAATTTAGGGAAAAATGGTCACAAGAGTAACCACAAACTACAGGCCTTAGGCCTTTTAGAATAGCTGATGTTAAATAGAATTGTAGGTTGTCACTATATATTCGCAATTTCAGTATTCGAATGGGGAAAAAGTTCATATTCAAGCTGCAATGACCTGTTCAAACTCAAAATTTACAGTTTATAAGCGCAACAGATCACTTTAAGTAGTTTGCCTTGTGATCCAACAGAGGGTGCTCTATAAATTCAATATCAACTTGACCTATATATTATATGCTTTTAATCTATCAGTAAACTAAGCTAGTAATCTTATGTTGTTTGCTACAAAAATGGAGGACACCAGCAAGCAAAGCCATCCAAAAGGGACAATAACAGTAAACATATGATTGCTGGAAGGATGTAGATGAGTAATAACTTATATAAAATAATTTTAACATTATTTGTAGGGTTGGGATGGGCATTTGAATTCATTCAAATAAATTGCATGTCATTTTAAATTGTTTCAAACTTGATTTTTGGAAAAAGTGACAGCCCTAGTTGACTATATATGTAAAGAGTATTAAAATTAGTGCTGTAAATGTAACAGTAGCTAATGTTATATTAGTCATATAGATGCGTTGGGTTACCACTTCACCATATATTTAAAAATTAATTTCAGTGTTAGGGTTGACATTTTTAGAAAATTAAATCAACTACCCAAATGTCTCAAAAAAGATACACACACCACAAGAAAAACAGCTACACGGAGCCACTGTCCAGTAGGCCCACCACCTGCAGGGAAAGGCATAGAGCTTGGGTGCTTGTCATGGCAGAAACCTAAGAACCTGCTGGTGGACACCAGTAGTGAAGAAAGCCGAAGAAAGACGGCCTTTCGGGGCTTGATTGACCAAGGGGTCTCCTGAAGCAGCACACAGGTACCGAGAGTCCAGAAGGGCTGCAGCTTTGGTTGTCATGGAAGCAAAATCCCAGGTGTGGGAGGAATTTGGGAAGGCCATGGAGTTCCCATTTTTAAAAAGGGGGACGGGAGAGTGTGCTCCAAAATTTATTCCACGGTGCTGGAAAGGAGGCTCTGACCGATTGACAAACCTTGGATTCAGGAGGAGCAATGCAGATTCCGTCTCTTGCTCATCCAGTCTAGATGTGCTTTGTGGACTTGGAGAAGGCCTACGATCATGTCCCTCAGGGAGTCCTGTGGGGGACAGTGCAGGAATATGAGGTGCCAGGCTCGTTACTACAAGCCATTCAGTCCCCATATAACCAAAGTGAGAGCTGTGTTCCCATTCTCGGCACAAAGTCAAACACGTTGGGTGTTGGACTCCACCAAGGTTGCTCCTTGTCTCCAATCCTGTTTGTGATATTCATGATTAGGATCTCAAGGCGCAGCCAGGGTGAGGAGAATGTCTGGTTTGAGAATCTCAAAATTGCGTGACATGGATAGGCGGTTTGGTGTGGCATCAGCTGTAATGCGGGCGTTGTATCAGACCGCTGTGGTGAAGAGGGAGCCAGAATGCAAAGCTCTCAATTTACCAGTCGATCTAATGTACGTTCTAACCCTCACCTGTGGCCATGAGCTTTGGGTAGTGACCGAAAGAATGAGATCGCAGATACTAGAAGACAAAATGAGTTTCCTCCGTAGGGTGGTAGCCTTAGAGATAGGGTGAGGAGCTCGGACATCCGGAGGGAGGTCAGGGTAGAGCCGCTGCTCCTTCACATTGAAAGGAGCCAGCTGACATGGTTTGGGCATCTGATTAGGATGCTGCATGGATGTCTCCCTTTGGTGTTTTTTTCTGGGCACGTCTGACTGGGAGGAGAACTTGCAGTAGACCCAGAACTCGCTGGAGGGGTTATATATCCCATCTGGCCTGGGAATGCCTTGGGATCCCCCAGGAGCAGTTGGAAAGTGTTGCTGGGGAGAGGCACGTCTAGAATACTCTGCTTAGCCTGCTGCCACCGCGATTCGATCCCGGATAAGCGGAAGATGAGGGATGGATGGTTTAGTACAACAAACCAGTCCAATCTTGTTTTGCAGAAACTGCTGTAACATTTTAATTTATCAACATTATTTTCAACATTTTCTATCACACAGTGACAGTTGCAAAGCTCATATTGAGTAAGCATCACTCAAGATGAGGTGTTTAACCTGACACCGACCTAAATTTTGTTTGTTTTGTCACTATGCGGTGATAACAGACCATGATTGGGCCGCTGAGAACTAGTTGTGATAATAATCTGCATTGGCATTATTTGAATGTGACCTGCAGGTTGATTTAAATTGTTCTCATTTAAGCAATCAAACTCATTCACAGTTTGAATATACTGCTGCAAACAGGCCTGGTGCTAATTGTTAGCTATGTTCTTGTTGGCTTGTGACTGAAGATGAAGCAACGTCTAATTGAGATGCCTCGACATTGGTTGTGTATGTCTACCAGTTATGACAATTTTTTCTTGTTTTATTAGAAAATTGTTTTATTGGCGCTTTGGGTTTGTAGGTCCAGTCAGCCACCAATCCAACAACGTTACACATTACACCTTCACTCATCTTGTGATCCTTTTGGTTGTCCCTTACCAGGCTCTGTAGCACTGCTTTGTAGTCCAGTTGTGGCCTTGCACACCATACTCTCAGCAAATTCCCACCAAAAGTTTTATTACATCACACTCACAACACATCATCTCTTCTGCAAACGTGCAGATTTGACATTCGAAACTAGCACAAGCAATTCTCATGACATAATACACACCCTTTGGCAAAGCTTGGCACCCAGGTAAACTACACATCATAGCAATGTGATGACTCATGCATGATAACATTTAACAGATTTTCAGTGCATTTACTTGCCCAATTATAGTGTCTACTCCTGCAGAGACATGATGTTCTTTAATTTTCTCCCTCACTTCTTTTAACCCCTTTCCACCCTCCACTTGCCTTTTTCTTTTTACAGCAAACCAATATATCTTTTGTGCTAATTAAGGAGGCTGGCCTCAATAAAAGCAGTAATTGGATCATATGGAAAAACCAAAATGAGACAAACACAGTTTCTTTGTTATCCTCCTGAAGAAAAAGTATCCTTGCTTGTGCAGAGGAACCCTTTACTGTAAGTGACAGAACAAACTTTAGAGTCATATCATCAAGTGAAATGCAGCCACTTACAATATATGACAATATCTGTGTTTCAAATTCATTACTAGCCAACTGCAAAGTCACCTGAAGAGGAAGAAGAATTCACAGCATTACTTGCGTTTTGTTGAATGGTCAATGCCAAAAATAAAGAAATATAACGCATCCCTCTTCAATTACATACTCGCACTCAAGCTCTTGAAAATAGATTGGGGCCAGAGAGATTTTCTTTTTGAATTTACCTTCTTCTAACATGACTAACCATCTCTGATGCTGAATTTCTTTGACAAGATGACTGGGACCATTTCTGCAGTAAAATTGTTACATGGCACTTACATTTCTTCTTCACTGGTTGAGAATTTTTACTAAACTGGGTTTACAGATTAGATTTGTTACTTTAATCTTTCAAAGGAGCCGCGCCCACAACGAATCACAGACTGACAAAGAGGAGGGAGGGGAAACAGTTGGGACAAACAAGACAGAGAACATGGAAAACGACTGAGGCCTTGTCCACACGTACATGGGTATTTTTGAAAACGGCTTTTTCTCTGCGTTTTGGCCTTTCGTCCACACGCAAACTGCGTTTTAGGTCACTGAAAATGGAGGTTTTGCAAAACTCCTTCCAGGGTGAAGATTTTCAGAAACTCAGTTTTACTGTTGACGTGTAGGCCGGGAAAACAGAGTTTTTGTCTTGCAACGTCAGAATGTGCACCTTTATCTCTTTTGACTGATGTCCGACTGTGCGCCGCGTCTATGTTGTTTACATGAGGCGATTTTCTGCAATGGTGGAGGTAGCCGAAATACTGTTGCTTTTAACGTTGCTATCTGGACTTTTTACATGCTTACACATAGACACACAGTTACTCTCCCTCTGTGTAGAGGAACAGAGGCGTCAGAGTGGACTTCGGACGTCGCAGCATTTAAGGTTAAGCAGCTTGCTTTAAAAAACAGTGTAATCAGGCTACATCTAGCCTATTTGTCATTTGTTTCCCTGAAACGCTATAGAGCAAAGTAATGCAGCATCAAAGTTAGCCAACTTTATCAAACCTGTATAAATACTCACAGTTACACTCTACAACCAGCAAAACTATTTAAACTGGTCAGAAATTTCTGTATTTTTATCATTATATTATCTTTGCAATAAAATTGGTACCTTTTAAAGTTGAACTGAAATGAAAAATGTCTTATTAACCCTTTTAGATCACATCTACAGTAATATTGTGTCTCTACATTTAAAAAAAATATAAATTTCTTTGTATTTTTATATAAAAATCTGATCATTTTTTCTTCCACCAAAACACAATCTGAAGCTTTCTTACATCAGTAAGTACCAACCATTTTCAACCAATAATATCATGACATCCACCTATCAATCAATCTTCAAATTTTAGTAAAAGCTTCATATTTCAAGTCAGAAGGGCTGGTGACCCAGCCTCACTAATTACTGTACAAAAACACAACTTTATTCACTGATTTGGGTGAAACTGGATCACATTTTATCGGGAAAATATTTTCTGGTTTTCCCTCTGATGTCTTCCAGCTGCTCTGCCTGAATTTTCAGTGATTTACAGAGTTTCCTGATAAAAAAGATGGCTTCACTTGTCGCTGAAGTGGCAGCTAACTGATGCTAACTGCACCAGTCTCAGGAGCCGGTGAACATGGATGAATGGACAAACATCCTCTGAGATGAACTGAGGCTAGTTTGAAGACTGGGAAACCTGTACTGAGGTGGTTTACAAAGTTTCCTGGTAGCTGCTGGTAGACACTTACCACTATACTTTTAGCTCGGTTAGCAGTCCCATTAGCTAACTCAGCCTTGGGGTGTCAGGAACCAAACCAGGCAAGAAAACCACCTTGGTACTGTATTTCCTGTTGTCAAACTGGCCTACGTCGTCTGTGTTTGGCCCCACTGGGGCCATGTTTGGTAAGCCCTTTTAACATTCAATCGGCCGTCTTCACTGGGAGTTCCCAGTCAGGCAGAGTCAGCTAGTTGGACATCTAGCTGCATGATGTGGGGGCAGAATGCACATTCAGTGCTAGTGTTAACGCTATTAGCTACTTTAAAATGTCCTTCCCTACCCGACCATTTGTACAGGAAGCACGTACATATGCAGAAGCAAATTGCAATGCACGGTCCGTTTCATGTGGACTTAAACAACGGGTTGCCTTCAGACACAGAGCAAAATTTGTGTGCATTTGTTCACCACTAACAGCAACACAGTATATTTTGTAAATGGATAATATTCACTTTCCTTTTTTCACTTATTTAGTCTTTAAGAACTCTAAATATAAATATATAAATATTTTCTGATTCTTACATTGCTAATTGTTCATTTTTCTGCACAAGCTATCTGTTGACTTTGTCTGCTTTTTGACGTTGGGCAGGTAGCTAAAGTCACAAAGTATTCACTGAGAACGGGTGATAATAGTGGTACACAAAAAGTGTAGTAATAATAGCAATAATCATAATGTACTGTATTGCATTTTTTATTGCCAAAGGACACTGGACTATCCCTTGAGTTGTTAAAAAGTATTATTTCACATTCTCATCATTGTTTTTTTTGAGTAGACCAGTACTATTATAAGGATATGAGCTCTTTATAAGCATGTGCTGTATGTGTCCCGCAAGTTTATGAGCAGTGTTAATATTGTTATGCTGGTAGAAGTCAAGAATGATGAAAAAGCCTATTGTGGCCTCAAGGCTGTGTGGAGGCTTTTCCTTGGTATTTCCAGTTCATTAATATGTTAATGTAGAAGAGTTCCAGTTGCCTACCATGCATGACATACAGTGATTCATTGGCTATGTTTCCACTTTCCATAAAATTGCACCATTCCTTTAGACAAGGATGTTGATGGCAAGAAGTAAATGGATAATATGTTATTCAACAACAGATCTTGTTGATCTATAAATACCATTTCACATTCTTTTGTGCCGTGGTACTGAATGACTGTAACCTCAGCTTGGTCTTAACAATGACTGAGTTTCCTGAAAAAGTGTAACAGCAGGCTCCTCACCTCCACAGCCCTTGAGGGAGGCAGGCTTTTACAGGCTTTTCTTCTTTTTAACGAGGAAACAGGGACTATGCAGGTAATGGGCTGTTCTGTGGCTGTAATTGAGTGGTGGAGAATAAAGTATGCTATATTAATGCTCTGGTCCTGAAGAATAAAATATGGGGCCTTAGCAGTGATTAGCACTGTGAAGTGGCAGGCTCCAGATGTTAGCAGGTGTAGCATTCATTAGCACCCCCAGGAGAAAGTGACATTAAGATATGGCACATAAAAGTCAGACGGGGAGGCAGTAGCCTGAAGGTTAGAGATGGCTATGGAGGTACTCTCATACAGTAACTGGAAGGTTCATAAAATCTCAAGACAAATCCAGCAATCCAGATGTTACAATCTACACAAAAAATGAAGCCCTGGCAAATCAGCACAACAGTAATGTTAGCCACATCCTTGACAGCAACACTGAACACCAACCAACCAAAAAGTTTATTTTGTTATTTTAGGCCAAGGGGTCGCACATTACATGTTCACCATAGCTAACCCAAAATTAGCTGCCTTGAATCCTGCAGTTTATTACATGGCTATGTTGAATACTCGTCTAATTGGTCAATGGCACAATCTTTGGTCTTTTATTTCTGAATAGCAAACTGCTGCTTTGAATAACAGACCGATGCTATGGACACAGTTTGATCGTAGACTCTGGAAGACCATCAATCCACAGAAGGAAGTCCGGCAACCTGTGGCAAAACCTTTAGCTGTCCGTTACTCCATCTGGAAACAACATGGAACATTTGTTCCAATATTAATTTTAACATATTTCAAGATCTTGGCTTGCTTATTAGCTTTTTATGCACTGTGTTCTTGTTCTCCTTTTATTTTCTTTATCAGGGACAATGTAACCGTTAACCATACATCAAGAGCGTTGTGCTCTCCAAATATATTAAAATTAATAGAAAAATCTTCATGGTGTTTCCTGATGGAGTAATGGAAAGCTAACTGTTGTTACCACAAGATGTCAGTGTGCAGAGATGAATGAGGACAGAAACATCGACATCAGTAGTCTCATTCACCATCAATGGAAATGTTTATTTGAATGTAAATTAGAATGCTAGGCTAATCTTTTTTTCTGAATGCCGAAGTCTTTTTTAATTCCCAAAGAGGAGAGAACGTATGTGGCAGCATGCGGCCGCCTTTTTTGAGCATGGCCACATTAGCTCCAAGCACTTCGAGGTACAAAGTGGTATTATGAGACAATACGGGTTTGTCTTTCCACAATCACCTCTGGTTTGGTCGAAGTAAATCCTCAATTCACAGAGTAAGATAATGAAAGAATTTCATTTTCACCTCGCTGCTAAAGGTCCAACGCTATCTCGCTGTTCTCTCTCCTGTCCCTGCCTGCTGTGTCTTGTCGTCCCCGGAGTCATAGTCCTCTTCAGAGCCACTGTAAATCACCTCCACACTGTATCTCTTGTCTTCAAACTGGCCTGTACTGGTCTCAGAGGCTGTGTCCATTCCCAGTTTGGTTTCCAGCCATGTTCAGGCTGCAGAGCCCGGTTGAGCTGAGCCCCACTGCCTGCTGTGACTCCTCCTGTGATACGAGGTCGCGTTGTATAGGCAGACTTATAACTAACATACAGCAGATAGGATAGTGACAGCAGTTTGGGGTTACTCTGGTGATATGCTGTCCCCGATCTTTTTGGAGGTACCATCAATTTCTGGCTATATTTTACAAATTGCACCTTTAAGAAAAAGAAGAACAGGCCTCTTTTACAACAAGTTCTAACTACAACAGCTTTAAAACTAGACCCATGAGATGGTTACCAAGTGGTTCCACCCTAGAATGGCAAGTCTTAATGACATGTCACATCTAGTGTTCTTTGTCTATTACAGTGCTAAATTAACTGATAGATGTCTAAGCTCTGAAATAGCTCAATGCTCTGTTGATGCTCTAAAAGTCTAACAGTTAGTAAATACTACTACTACCTGCATACGAGTGGACACCAGAAATAAAAGAATGCTTCTAAAAGCTATAAAAGTTTTTTTTTTCTGTAAATCTGTCAGATATGGCAGTCACTGTTCAACTCTTCTTACTAAAATTGCCACTTGAGCAACTAGGACTAATCTGTAAACTCATTAAAGCCAATGTGGACTATTTGTAGTGGTTTACAATGTGTATTTGTAAAACAACAAGATGTTAACATCCATGCTATGTATTTTACATTCCTACCTGTGTTACACAATGCCTAGCTCTGACAGTATTTATTTCTTCCTCTGAGGATGAACACATAAGTCCCTGGTCTAAGAATATGACTAACTGCACAAAGCTCTACAAGACGCCATGCACTATTAATCCTCCAGAAGGAATGAAGGATTTAGATTAAGCCCCCACAGCTTCCTTGCAACACTAACTTTAGTATTATCAACATGTTGCTTCTGCAGTGTTATTTTTGAATAAAGGAGGACATTGTTAGTACCATTAACTTATCAAACAATGTGCTAATGCAATGAATTGAACTACATTACTACTGAATACACAGAGGTGGAACTCTTCTGCAAATATAATCAGATAGCACATTTTGCCAAGAGGTTGAGAGTCTATTCCTGTGTCTGTTCTAAGGCTGTAGTTTGTAATAAAGCTAACGTGCTAAAATGGCAAATATACCCTGTGGCGGCTGGTTGGAGATGAGATTAAGGCCATGTCAGCTGGCCACAACTCAAGCTTTGACATCATCAGTACGTCACAACAGGATGTCCACATTTGAAGTGCAGAGCTTTATTAAAACTCCTGTCCAGATCATTCTACTAAGAGCTCTTCTCTTTGTTACTCTGTCACACAGACGCACACATATCTAATCATGTTGTCAGCAGTACCGAACTAAGGTCACTGGGTCACGTTCCATTTCTACAAGCCCAATCCCTCACCTGCCTCTCTTTCTATTTTGAGAACACTGATGTCTTATCAGCCCCCAATCCCTAGCTGTCTCTTTCTTTTCTCTTCTGTTAACCTTCCCCATGTAACTCTTTCCTCTATCTCTGATTTATCTCAGTTGTAGCCTCATGTCCCACCCCTTCAGTGAGCTATAGTAGTCATTGTGGACCCATTAACATAGTGCGTTTTAGCCTTTCCGGAACAGTGACGTGTGACTGTGTCTGGTTTAGGATTTTAAACCACCTGCTGTCTGCTCCAAATCTGGGATTGATGGTTAGATGAATGGAAATGGTTATGACGTGGTGAATAATGGGGGATGTTAATGTGTGTGGCAGTTTTGTTTGTTTGTTTTCTTTCTTTCTTTCTTTCTTTTTTTTTAAATCTGAGCCATAGTTGACTATGACCTTCAGTGGTCTGGCAGTAGTGGAGCACTTCTGGTGTTGCGATGTGTGTGAGTCTGCTTCTGTGTGTGTGTGTGTGTGTGTGTGTGTGTGTGTGTGTGTGTGTGTGTGTGTGTGTGTGTGTGTGTGT
>JBBPCS010060090.1:0-17716 GCA_037974645.1 Hollardia meadi
TGCAATGTAAATACACTTTGTGTTGGATTAGTATTATTCATATCTCACAGACCAGGTAGGAATATAACAAAATAATTTTATAAATACAAACCTCCGTGACTTCTCTTCTTTGGAGGCCTTCCTCTCTCCTCTTGATCATTCTCCGCGCGCTCTGGTACCTCCTCGTGCTCCTCTCCCTCACCTGGCCCAGGCTGCTCCGCCCCCTCTGGCTCTCCGCCCCTCCCTCTTCCTCTTCTTGCCGGTGAGGCAACCGGCACTCTGTGTGCAGTGCTGACCGCAGCTCCTTCTGCGTCAGAGGCATTTTTCACATTTTTTATGCGGAAATAAAGAATCCAGATTTAGTGTTTTTGGTGATGTATTCTCGCCTTTTCCTGCTCTTTGCCGCTTTGCTGCCTCGCTGTTCAGGTATGTGACTTTTGTTTTACTGAGCTCCAGGTGTGTTAGCAACAATAGAGTTTTATCTGTTTAATGCAGAACGTGTTGTGAATTGAATCTGACTAAAAACTTCCTGAAGTACACAGAAACACTGTGAGGTCTAATTGTCACCACAGTGATTTAAAAACTTGTTTCTGATATGCATGAATTTAAATTTCTACTTGGGTGGAATGAAGGAACATTTACTCAGGTGCTGTATTTAAGCATTTATCTGACTGCTGCAGTAAGAACTTTAAATGACACCAGCAGGTCTCAATCCTTCCGGCTTGTGCTAAAGAATCACTGTAGTTAAGGAGGGGCTACTCGTTCACAACTCCTCTAAACTTTTCTACTTCATACATCTGTAAGGCGGTAATTCTAGTCTGAATAATACATTTCTGAAGTCTAGAATAAGAAAAAAATAACTTTTGTAGATTATAGATCATCATTTATGAATGAACTGAATCAGGCATAACACTGTACGGAAGACGATAAGGGCCACATGGGGGGAAAAGTGAAAAAAGTTCAGATTTTTGTTTTCTCTGAGAAAAAAAATTCAGAATTCTTAAAGTCAGAACTGAAATCTAAATATCAGACATAGGAAGTTTATAGTATTCAGTCACAGTGCTTTGTAGTACTACAGGTGGCCTAAGGCAGCTTTCCACAGAAAATAGAAATGTAACTTAGTGAACAGTGGAAATTTTAATGTTTTTTTTCACCTGCTTGGCCTTTAAAGCACAGGAACTGCTGACTGTCAGCCAAATGTTTTTGCTCTGAGCTCCTGGTTGATCCAGATTCCTCTGCCAGGTCTAATTGTCTGTTTCCTGTTTCCATGGAAAAATATGGTGGCTGTTGTTTTCAGGAGTGTGCATGCCGTTTATGACTGGTATATCGACCCAAGATATGGCTGAGTCATGGCAGGATGAATCGTACTGTACAAAGAGTTCAACACACTTTAACAAGCCTGTCAGTCCAGTTCAGAGCAGGGAAAGTACCAGATTGCATAGGTGGAGGCAGAAACTCCATTTTAGTTCTTTCCCAGGATGTGTTCAAGTGTTTTGAATAGAAAAACAACAGTTAGAGCATGAAGCAAGATACATTTAAAGTATCTGTGTGTGTGCTTGCCTTCTAGAGGAGCATTTTTGGCCTAAAATGAAGCTGTGTCTACAAACTGCACAATCTTTAAGCTCTGATCAGTTCAAACAAAGAGCCTTTGATTTAGATAACTTTGAAAAACTCTCTCAAAGCGTTTGTAGTATTCCAACTAAAATGATCTGCAGTACCATCTTTGGCCACAGAACGAGCATCAATGGGATAATAACGCTGTTTGGACGTTTACAGGAGAGGGAGGATTAGACTAAAAGTTAACCGTGCAGGAGGGGGAACTGTACCTCGGTTGCATGGCATGTGTTTGCCTCATTATTGTTTATTAGATGCACAACTAAAACCATGCTGCATTAAATCTGATCTTCACCAAGGTTGTTGTGAAATAAATGTGTTAATGTGTTCAACAGCCCTCACTCTCATTCTTTTCCCAGGAGAATCCTCTGTGCATGGTCCTCCAGAGACAGTCCTGGCCTTGGCCGGCGGTGCTGTCATCCTCCCCTGCAGCTTCAACAACACTGCCAGCGATGAGTTTCCAACGGTGGAGTGGTCCAAGGAAGGCCTGGAGCAGAACGTGATCTTCTTGTACCGAGACGGCTGCGAGGATCATGACATGAAAAATCCGGCCTTCCGCTACAGGACAAGCTTCATCACACCGGAGCTGAAAAACAGAAACATCTCACTGAGGATCGCTGACGTGCAGCTCTCTGATGCCGGGACGTACCGATGCATGAGGCTCTGGAAGAACCATGCCCGGGACATTACAACAGTGAAGCTTTTTGTAGGTAGGTGCAATCAGGTTTATTCATCAGTTAGGTTCTTACCAGCTGTATCGGGGCTCAGGAGGTAGAGCTGGTCATCCATTAATCCCAGCGTTGGCACTTCGATCAACTACACATTGAACCCCAAATTGCTTCCCAGTGTTTCCCAAAGGACTTTGTGCGACTGTGGTGGGTAGACCTTGAACGTTCTTGAGGGGTCTGGGGACATTGTTTTGGGGGAGGGGGGGTCATAGTGACATAATTTGGAGCTACAGTCTGCATAGTAGTGATCAGGCGATGGAGCCGCGGTGTCAAGTTCCCGGACGACTCGATCGCGAGCAGGGCTCAGCTGTCAATCATGACGTTTCAGCCCCTTTTTATAGTATCAAACAACTAATTAAAACCAAACTGATCAGAAAAATGAACACTTGAACAAACATCAGCGTGACAAGAACTACCTAAAATGACAGAAACCATCTCTGGGAAAGATTTATTTGACGTGTACTTTGAGTTTTTAGTTTGGCCCATGTCCCATCTGCTAACATAGAGGGGGAGGGGTTTATTTCCTATACTGCAGCCATCAGGGGGCAATCCAGATGTTTTGGCTCTCACGGCGTCCATCTTTATATACAGTCAATGTATTGAACATGGTATATATTTTTCACTGTGTTGTATCCAATAAAGAAATTCCAGTACTGTGATAACACTACATCAAACAGACAAATACATCATAGCTACACAGGGCTTACTTTTTGCCAGAAATAAAGAATATTGATCTGTAATTATCGAGATAAACAGCTAGACTCACAGTTATGAGCTATATTGAGCATTACAGATTTGATTACCTGGGAAAAACTGGGGGGAAAAGGTATTTTTTTATGATTCCAGTAATGAAATTGAGTAAATTCTTGTTCTGAAATAGTTTCTGAAGCTTAAAATGCAGCCAAGAGACTGGAAAAACGGTGTCAGAGGTTTAGTTGTCACTTTTCCAACTTGGTCGGGCGTGGCACTATTACATGGTTAGTCATTAACCTACTTCCATGTGCCTTTTTACTTCACACTGTATGAATGGAAAAAGTTCTGATGTTCACACTGAACTTTATATCTCATCGAGGAAATAAAACGGCCTCTTTAAGTCCCCTTTCATATTTAACACATTTTTACAGAAACTCTGAGGTCACACCTTGTGTCATGGTTGTTTTCACAGCTGCTGTGTCCGAGCCTGAACTCACAGTGGTTGCAACTGAGAGTGGCTTGACTCTTGACAAAGGCGTGATTCTTCAGTGTGAGGCCACCTGCTGGCTGCCAGAGCCGGAGATCCAGTTTCTGGATGATCAGGGAAACAACATCACCGCTGATGAGCCAAGACGACATCAAGAAGCCAGCGGATGTTACAATGTGACACGAAGAGTGACTCTCCAGAGTCATACCAACAGGTTCACATTTAGTTTACTCATTCCTACAAGATGCCCTTTTTGTTGTTGTTGTTGTGTATTTAAAGGGACAGTTCACCCCAAAATCAAAAACACATATGTCTCCTCTTCCCTGTAGTTCTATTGATCATCTAGATAGTTTTGGTGTGAGTGTGCCAATTTTGGAGATATCAGCTGTAGAGATGTCCGTCTTCTCTCCAGTATAATGGAACTAGATGGCACTTCACTTGTGGAGCTCAAAGAGGCAAAAAAATACATTTGAAAAACCCAACGTCAATGTCTCTTTCCAGAAATCATGACCCGGTTACTCAAGATAATCCACAGACCTTGTTGTGAGCAGTTTCATGGAGGAACTATTTTCTTTATGTAACACCGCGCAGGAGTGAATATCTACTCATGGACGAGAGGCTCCTGCTTGTGACGTGGGATGTAAACATTAATGGCGTCCTCCTTGGTTGAGCTGTAACGTTAGCTAGCTAGCTGAGGGGGAGGTCCATTTCCAACAATCAGGACTTTTTTTGTCAGTGTGATGTCAGCACTGATACTGCAGATCCCCTTGTGCCTATACCAAATAAATTAGTAGCATTAAATAGATTAGTTCATGTGCCCACAATGTTTGTGGTACTGTTGAATCATGGCTCCTATTGGTGAAAGCACTTCAGTGCGCACAGAGAGACTCAACAACTACAAGACTTTCATGAGAAAACATGATATTTATGATCTATAAACCAAATTTAAAACATTATCTGATGTCTTTTCATCAGAGTCACCTGCAGAGTCCACCAGACGGCGATCAACCAGATCAGGGACAAGGACATCTTCAGACCAGGTACCAGCTTGAACAACACACCTGTACCGGTTGGATTACCAAAAATCCATTGTCACAATTCAAGCTGTTATAGTCAAGTTTCATCGTTGTATTTGTTCATATTTCTAATATAAAATATAGTTAAGATAATATAAAAAAATATTTGGATGTCATATTTTGCTCATTCAGAGGTAACTTTCCCATGTTTTTGTGTCCAAGTGACTAAGGGGAAAAAGAAATGTTGAAATTGATAGCAGCTGCAAAACAAGCTGCTATGTAATCCCTGCTGGCAATTACTCACTGTCAAAGTATTTCCACTCAAAGTGTTTGTTTTTGTTGTCAGGCTCAGATTGTTACTCTAATCCCTACAGAGATTTACCTTTTTGTTAAAGGGTAAGATCCAATTTGTTTCACCACAGCTCGTCAAAACCACCAGAATCCATTTACAGAATCAGTCATTTGATCATTGTAAAACACACTCTGGTTAAACTCCACAGAGTTTAATAAGGCAGTAAATTAAGAGTTTATTTAAACCAGAATTGGTGAATGGAACAGGGGAAAGATAAACCGAGATGTTTTTGGTTAGTTTTAAATTGTTTCTGTTGGGTTTGAACAGATTATTTTACAGTGAAAAAATTACCATTTCTGCAAATGGAGTCTGGTGGCTTTGGCGAGAGTGTTAACGGCTGTAAACAAAAAACTATTTCCATTTTGACAGCTGTATGTCCAGCAGCCATCTCTTTGAAATGCGTCAAACTTTACTAACTCTTTTATAGGCCTACATAATGTTTTGGAAAGAAACTCCAATGACGTTAGTTTATTAAATTGCAGGCAGTAAAAGAGCAGACTGAAATCAGCTCCTGATAACAGATTAGTGTTGTCGTCACCTTGTAGGGTGTAAAACAGGGGTTCTCAACCGTTTGTAACTTAAAGCCCACTTCTGATTGTTGAAACATTTCTGAGGACCACCTGCCCAAATAAATGACTAACTAATTAAAAAAACAATATAAAACATTACATGATCAAAAATTACAGGATTTCACTACATTCAGCACACTGTGTTGAATGTAGTGAAATCCAGCTCAGCATCACCTGCCATTATGAATTCAAATTTTATGTAGTCACGGTCGTATTTCCTCAACACACACTGGAGCTTTTACTGGCACAGGGTTGTCTCCCATGTTACTTTTTAGTTTCAAAAACCATTTTGTGCCACTGCATCTGAGGGAACAATAGCTAGCTGTGGCAGAGGTTAGCTAGCTGTGGCAGAGGTTAGCTAGCTGTGGCAGACGTTAGCCAGCTGTGACAGACGTTAGCCAGCTGTGACAGACGTTAGCTAGTAGTGACAGATGTTAGCTAGCTGTGACAGAGGTTTGCTAGCTGTGGCAGAGGTTAGCTAGCTGTGGCAGACGCTAGCTAGTACTGGCAGAACACATTTATCTGGTGATTTTCAAATGTAACTGGTCATTCTGCATTTTAATGTGACATGTTTTATTTATGTGAATTCTTGAACACATTTAGATATAAAGATAACTGTAAATTACAATAATAATAATAAAACCAGCACCACACAGTACCACTGCCCCCATGGCCCACTGGTTGAGAATAGCTGGTATAAAGTATTTATTAAGTTACTTTGTCGTTTCAGCTTACTGCAAGGGGTCCAGTTTTCTAACCATTGCCATCCCCATTGGAGTGATCATCTTACTTCTATTAGCGTGTGGATTAGCCTTCTTGTTGTGGAAGAAATGTGGCAAATCTGGTAAGTCATCAACATTGAGACAACTAATGTATTTAGTAGAGGAGCTCACTTCTCAGTTAGAAAAAGCAGGAAAAAATGCTAATCTAGTGCACGCCTGGTTAAACATTGGCTGAATGCTCTCTCTGTGTTTGAGAGTTTAACATCTTGTAGTAATTCAAGAGATCCACAAGGTGGCAGACCAGCTCCACTCGGGCCTCATACACGCTGACTCAATGATTTAAGGCCTTAATCTGAATGTCTTTAGGGATTAAATATGTTCAATAAGTTTAGTTATAGAGCACATTTAAAGACAATAAATCCAAGTGCTTTGCAAAGAGATTAAAAAAACACAGGAATGATCAAAAACGCAGACATAATTAAGAGAATATAAGTAAATCAATAAAAAGAATAGAATATCATGATGATAATTAAGAGGCTGAAGAAAGTAGATGAGTTTTAAACAGGTTTTAAAGGCGTCAATGAAGGGGGAAGGTGAATGTTGGTGGCAAAGCAGTGATTGGTCACCAGATGAGAGGGCTCGGGAGGTGGAATAGGGCAGAAGTACCCCAGCCAGTACCCTTAAAGTGATACCGTTACCAACAGAGTACTTCATTAAATACCCATCATGTGAATGGAAACATTCAGTTGCATAGAATACCACCACTGAACTGTGTTCAACTTCACCACATTACAGACTGTATGGGTTGTAGCTGCTGTGGTAGTGGGCCAATCACTTGACACTAAGTCGAAGAATGGTTGCGGTGTTTGGCTACGAGAAAAAACTGAAAAAAGTTAATTTTTTGGTAGATCTGGAAAAAATTAACCGATGACAGAAATCGTTTGACTGGAGGAGTTTTCATACTACTTGGTAGTAGGTTATTTGGATCAATACCTTACAGGTATTGAATATCGATACCCAGCCCTGACAGTGTCAGAGGTGGGGTCCTTTTCATGAAAGTTTGTCAGTGGGAAAGGAAGTAAAAAAGTTTGACTTCCTGGGTATAAAATTACCTGGATCTTCCGTGTAACTTCCACACTGTGGGGCCCATAGCGCAGGCGCACTGACTGCCATTGGCCAAGCGGCTAACTTCCGGTTTAGCCCTCCGCTATCATGAATGGGGATAAAATAATGTAATCAAGAGGCTCTTCTAGACTTTCCAAATGTTATCGGATAGAATGGATCAAATACTGATAGTGAAACAAGTTATTTTGCGGGGGTTGTGACGATAAAAAAAAAAGTATCCACTGTTTTGCAGCCACTCCTTTCATAATGTAAACTTGTTACGTTGTAGTTACATGGTTTGCCAGCTGTCAAATTGGCTTCAAAGCTTGAGCTACATAAATAAACTTTTTCTTAAACACCTCTGATGGGGTATGAAGCATGTGGAGGACGGAACAAAACTGCGGAGGCAGCGTCAAAGAGCCATGTCCGGTGGAATCAAGGCGTTGTAGTAAAGCTCCATTGGTTATAATAAGATTGTACTCACAAAGTTAATTGCTGAGATCGGTAACATTGAATTATCCTTCAATATAAGATTAATGTGTAACCAACTGGGCTTTTTTTTCTATTCACACAGTGGAGACTCAAAAATTGTCGGTGACGAGGCAGTCTTCAGATCAATGTTCATGGAATGGTACTTATGAAAATCTCCCGCTTATGCCGAGTCAGAGTCCCCAGGCTGTCATGGCTGACAACGTGGACAACAGCACCCCTGAGACGTTGACAAGAGAAGTGGTTGACCTCAAGTCACAGCTTCAAAAGAAAGAAGAGACCATCCGCCAACTACAGAACAACAACAAACCTCAGCTGAGTCCTATTGTTTGCCAGTTCAACCAGCCAACGATGGTCTGCAGTCCTGCAGCCTCTACCAGCATCAAGCCTCCAAAATCTGGCAAGTTACCCCAGAATCAGGGTCCAAAACCTGGCATCTCAAGACAGAATCCAGCACTGGGCCACCTCATCCAAAGAAACAGCAGCCCTGCCATTTTGAATGTTGCAGTGTCATCCAGTTCGTCTCCAGTCAACACTTCAAAGAAACAGCTCGGCCAGATTGGCCGTTCCATGAGCGACTCCTCTGCTTGGCCTGGTCCAAAAGTTCTCAAGCTTCAGCGTCGACATTCTTTGGTGCTTCAATCGTCAAACCTGTCCAACAACCGCTTCTCAGTCCTGGCAAATTTAAAAGAGGAATCAGAGCTGTTAATGTTAGGAGAAACGAGTACAATGCATACTTTAATTTCCTGAAACCTTAGCAAATAGAACCAAACTATCTGCAAGGCCAGATATCACAGTTATATTATTTACCCTGTTATATTTTTGTTTATATTTTACAACAGCTAATAAGAATATTAATAACGCTTATAATTGGTTAGGCTATTTCTTCATGAGCTCTCTGTGACACCAAACAACATAAATTTGATTTCCCCATGTGAGTCCAGACAATGCAGGATGACAATCGCCGAAACTGTCCAATCATCGAGTTACCTGTCAGTCTGTATAACTTGATGTTTACTCTGCTTGGTTCATTTGTAAATAGTCACGTGTGAACCGAACTGCAGGTGTGAAAACACCCTTAATCTCTTACTCAAAATAAGCAGGAACTTGCAACATATTTAAAAAATTACTAATTATTAGCTTTTTAGCTCACGTAACTAAGGAAAAATTCTCAATTGTTAACTTAAATCCTTAAGTTTAATTGGTGAACCTGAGAGCTAGTAGGCAGACTTTGCGAGCCTTGTAGCTAAGCTAGCTGTTTCTTTATTGTTTCTTCTCTTAATGCTAAACTAACTGCCTCCGGCTACATGTTTACATATAGACAGGAGCTATACATATGTTGCCTGTTTTCCCCAAATATCGAACTTTCCTTTGAAGCATAACAAGAGCTTTTTTCGATACATTTTCTCTTTCTATCTCTCATTCACGCTAATTGGTATGTTAAACACATAATGTTTATTTCGAAAATATGTTGTATATTGTAAAAAAATATGTTAAAATTGGATGTCTGGGGTTGTATTTAGGGGTTCCTGTATTTAAAATTGCTTTGTACTTGTGATAAAATGATTCTTTTTCAATTTTAATTAATTATTGTATAAATTATATAAATACAAATTTTGTACATTTTTTTAAGCTCTCCTTTTTGATATCCACTACACTTTGAAATAAAGTGTATATGAAATAAAGCAATTTCTCTATTTACTTTCACTGCTCACTTCACTCACACAATACTAGTCTTAGACTGTGAAATACAAAAAGAGCGCCCCTTAGTGACTCAACTATAATATTGCAATTTCTACTTGTTTTTACTGGAGGTTTTAATCCACCAGCAGTCAGCTTTTCCAAACTTTTCTAATAGTTTGATGAGGGGAAAATGACCCATCAGAGTGGGAATTTATCTGATCGTCTTTGCTTCAGGGTTGAAGGGGAATCTAGCTGGAGCATTTAAAAAAAAAAACCCAGATATTTATCTCAGGTTGGTGGAGACCAAAACAGAGCTAAAAGCAGAGTCAATATTGTGCTTAATGCTAGAAACACAAGTCCAAATGAGTGTGGCTCTCTCTACTGTATGTGTAAATAAGCAACAGTTGGCTAACAGAATAGCCAATTTAGTGATAAGTCACTGTTGTGTTTAAGGCCTACTAAACTTACAAAAAATCTGTTAATGTGGATTAAATTAAAGGTTTTGTTTAGTGCGACTTTCATTTTTCATGGGAGGAAAACTGAAGACAAATTGAGCTGTTTCACACCAGCAGCTAACGAACACCTGACAGTCAAAGTATGTGAAGGTGGAGTTTGTCAGAGAGGAAGTGCAGACATCAGTCTGTCCGTCAGTTGTTGGTGGGACAGGATGCAGTTAACACCGTTCTGCCTGATGCTGTGTGAGTACAAACTCTGATATTTCTTTACTACTTACTTTACTTTTGACATGCTGCTGTTTCTTTTTGAATTCTAAAATCACTAATTTTATTAACTTTGCTTTTTGCTTTATTGTTTGCCTTCTTGTATTTCTTGATGAATTCTCTCCTTTTGTGCTATTTTTGTTGTCGCTTCATCATTTCGTTTTCATTCTCAATCTGTCATCATTTTTCCTGTTTTCATTCATCAAACCTTTCTATTTCCCATTTCACCCTCTTTTCTTACCTTTATTTTCACATTTTTCTTTCTTTTTGTGCTTTTGTATTATTGTTTTCATGCATCTTTATACTTTTCACACTTTCTTCCGCCATTCTGGTCTCACTTTTCTTCTTTTCGCACTTTCCTGTTTTCATTTTTGTTTTCTTTAAACCTTCATTTCTTTCTTCCTGTATTATTTACTTTGTTACTTTCTTATTTTCATTTATTTTTACTTTATTACTTTCATCTACATTTTGCCCATTCTTTCATTTATTGTCTTTGTTTCTTTCTCTTTTCCTATCAACTTTTATCTTTAATCCTTCACTCCTCCCTTCCTCTTTGTCACTTCCTTCCTCTCCTCCCTCCCCCGCCTGTACAGCCTGTCTCCGGGTCAGCCCTGACAGGTCTCAGTTCTTCAGGTACGACTCCGTCTCTCTGAGCTGCGAGGAGCCGTTGAACTCCACTGGCTGGAAAGTGAAGAGGAAAACGCTGGAGGGCGGGGTCAGACCCTGCTCCTCCGGCTGGGGCTCCGCCTCCTCTGGCCTGACCTGCATCATCGGAAACACCTACCCATCAGACAGCGGGGTGTACTGGTGTCAGTCTGGAGATGGGGAGACGAGCAACGGCGTCAATATCACCATCACTGGTACTGCACACAACACTGGAAATAAGTAGTGATTCAGGGTTATAAATAAACCTTTAATTTGAAGGAAAAGAAGGCTTTGGTGAAAACACAAACATCTTTGTGTTAAAGATCGTAACGTGATCCTGGAGAGTCCTGCCCTCCCCGTGTCGGAGGGAGCTGCTGTGATTCTGCGCTGCAAAGCTGAGCCAAACTCCTCCGACCACAGGTTTAATTTCTATAAAGATGGCCGCTCCATCAGCAGCAACTCCACAGGAGAGATGACCATTCATAGTGCTTCCAAATCTGATGAAGGTCTCTACAAGTGCAGCATCACTGGAGGTGGAGAATCAGTGGACAGCTGGCTGGCCGTTGAAGGTAAGACAGTCTGCAGTTGAGAAAAAGAGCACACCACAGGTTTATCATCGCACTTGTAGAACAGAATGTATTTCCTCAAATAGTGACCGGGGCCTTTATTTACCTCAAGTGCAGAGGGCACCAGACATTGGTTTGAAGCAAGCTTATATTAAACACAGGCCTTTATTCTATAATTCCCTCTCTTTGATATTTGGTCATATTTTTGGATTAACGCTCCTTGTTTCCAAATCTGGTCCCATTTTCCCTGAGTTTTGTGACTGCATTCTGCTTTAAATTCTACAAAATATAGTTTGGATGGGACATTAACCCACATACACCAACAGTGAATGAAATGCCACATTGACACTTGATGAGTAATCCAGAACAACAAATTGTTGGTGTTTATGTCATTAAATTTATGAAACTAAAGTGATGGATTTGGGTTGTTCATGTCAACCACACCCCCTGGCCATTATTGGAGACCCGAGTTTAATTTTCAGGCAATACAGCTGACAGATTTTATTTGGTATTATATGGAGGCCATAGAGGTTTTGACTAATAGTCGCGCTTTGGAGTGATGAGGGGTCGACCCAGAAACCACGGGTTGGGTGGGTTCGGGTTAGCTTACAAGAAAATAGGCTGCATTCCAAGTAAGTTATTAATAGCTTGCATGCTACTCCAGCTATTCTCAAACAGTGGGCCGCGGAGGCAGCGGTACTGCCAAATGGTTATTATTATTGTAATTTACAAAGACAGCTATTGTTATATCTAAATGTGTTCAAGAATTCACATAAATGAAACATGTCAGATTTCAATGATCAGTTAATTTGAAAATCACCAGATAAACGTGTTCTTCCACAGCTAGCTAACGTCCGCCACAGCTAGCTAACATCTACCACAGCCAGCTAGTGTCTGCCACAGCTAGCTAACGGTCCCTCGGAGGCAGTGGCATAAAATGGTTTTTGTGCCAGTAAAAGCTTCAAAGTGTGTGTTGAGGAAAAACGACCATGACTACATTAAATTTGGATTCATAATGGCAGGTGATGCTGAGCTGAAAGCACAGTGTGTTGAATGTAGTGAAATCCTCTAATTTTTTTGGTCATGTAATGTTTTATTTAATTAATTAATTTAGTCATTTATTTGGGAAGGTGGTTCTCGGAATTTTTTTTAACAATCTGAAGTTGGCTTTAAGTTACAAACAGTTGAGAACACTTGTCCACCTTCCACCTCCTCTTGCCCTCTCTCTGTCACTGTTGTTCATTTGTGTGTGTGAGAGAGAAAAACAATCAGACAGTTCATGTTTTAAATGAAGGGTTAATTGTTTTGCTACCATTCAACAATAAATAACTATTTGGAACAATTTGTCTGTTTATGTAGCTGAGATCTTCCTGCTACTTGACACAATGCAGCTGACGGTTTGCAGGTCGGGTCAGGTTCAGGTGCTTTATTAGCGGATATGTTTGTGGGTCTGGCGGTGTGGTTTGGCTCCCATAAAGGGCTGGGTGGATGTTGGTACTTAAAACCCCTGACCCTCAATCACTAATATGTAGAAAAGTTATGAGCAAGCCCCTTTTGTTTGTTTTGACGATTTTTCGTGGTTTTGCGCAGGTTTCAAATATTCAAAAACTTGTCTTTGCAATTGTTTTCGAGGAAGGAAATTTATTAAGTGTGTCAGGTCTCAAAGATACAATAATACAATCAATGAGAAATTATATTATTATATTCACAACACTGTTTGTTTACATGAAATCCCCACAGGGTTCCTTAAACTTTTTCATGGCAATGACCCCTAAACTTACACAGATTAGACCGCGGACCCCCATCTGATTAGAATTTTGTTTTTAGATATTTTATAATAGAAAGTGTATAAAACCTGTGACCAAAATAGTCATACATTCTGTCACTTGGAAGACGTGGAATTATAGTGAAAATAAATGATTTCTCCTTTTTGCTGGGGAACCCCTCGAAACCCCCTCAAGAACAACAATACAACAATAGTCCTTTTGTATATTGTCTTCACTTTGTTTTTTTATTTTTCCTGCATTGCTCGGCACATTTTCATTGATATTCGTAACATGCATTTAGAGGACTGCTATACATGTGCATTAGTATACACTTGTAAGAAACAAGAACAAATGTTGATTAAATGTGAGCATTTAGATATTAAGGAGGTGAAATATGTTTGAGGAAGACACTCATAATGAAATGTGAGTCTCGTTTATCTTCACAGCTGCTCTTCCACCTTCTTCAGCTCCGTCTGCAGCTTCCGGTTCAGTTTCCGTCTTCAGACTGATGCGTCACCTGGTGGTGGGAACTCCTTACCTACTGTCCACCATCTTACTGGGACTCATATACAGAGACAGGAAGAGAGGTAGAAGCTAATGTTCGCTAATCAGATCAAGCTTTAACAGCAAAACGGTGTGGTTAGCTAGCTGTTGATTTCTATGGTGAGTGTTTGATAATCAAAACTGTCGCTTTAGGAGAGAACATCAGCTAAAAACACTCATAGTTATTTTTATAAAGGTGATCAATAATTCACATAAATAAAAAATATCAATGACCAGTTACTTTAAAATGTCACCAGACAAACGTGTTCTGCCACCACTAGCTAACGTCTCCCAAAGCTAAAAAAAAAAGAAGAAAAAAACAAGGGTGTTTTTGTTGTGCACAATCTGACGCAGCACATTCTCTGGGAACTGAACATGTTATATGCTGAACAAAGATTGGGGTTAAGGTTGGAGGTAAGCTCCAACATCGCAACAACACAATTATTAATCAGACTCTGCACTGAAAAAGGTTAACAGGTTCTGAGTCATCTTAGTGAAGCCTTAACCTGATGATTATTGATGATTATTGAACACTCTCTCTCTGCTCTCAGCAGCTCGGACGGTTGCAAAGAGACGAAGCAGCAACAATGTCATCATGGAAATACTCATATAGTCCTGCAAACTGGTAGAAGTGGCAAAGAACTTCTGCACCACAGGAAGTCCTGGAGGTCGATTATTACCTCCAGCATTCAGTTTAAATTATCTGCATATTTGATGGCAGCAGAAACGATCTAAAGAATTGACAAAGCTGTGTGACCTCTTCTACACACTGAAATGTCATGACCACTGGAACCTGGCTGAATAGAAATCACACTTTGATGTTCTGTTATGTTTGAAATCCAAGCCTTACTTTGTCTGAATTTTCTGGCTTTAAAGGTGCATTGTGGAAGGTCTTTTTGAGAAAATTAACATGTATTAATCACAGTTTTATTGCCAATGTGTGCACGGGTTGTGACTTCACCTAAAAAATTTGCCATTTGCAGTCCGCACAGCTAGCTAACATCTGCAACAGCTAGCTAATGTCTGCCACAGCTAGCTAACATCTGTCACATGTAGCTAACATCTGCCACAGCTAGCAAAACAAAGTGATGTGGGAGACAACCCTGTATCAGTAAAAGCAAAGCATGTGGTAAGGATATGACCCTGACTACAATAAATTTGTATTTTTAATGGCAGGTATAGGCCCTTTTCACACTGCATGTTCCAAGAGCAGAAGTATGCGAAGGCAGTGGAGCCTTACTTACGTTTACTTGTCGGTCGGTAAAGAGGTTAAAAACGATTGACTACTACGACTGATGTCGACTGAATCACCAACATGTTTATTAACCTCAAGTTCAAAACTTGAAAAAGGGTACAAGTTGTTTGTCGAACAATATTTATTCAACTATGAAGTTAAGTCATTTTATTGATGTTGTGCCAACTAACTGGGCTAACAATTAAGCAAGCTAACAAAATCAGTACCCGCCACTTGCCAAATGCCGGTAAAAATCTACGTTGGCAAATTACTGAAATAGCTCTACTTCTTTTGATATGCTGATTAATGTTACAACACGCTACAACACATACATTGATTGACTTGTATTTTGTTTTGTATCCACTCTGCACACAGTGGTAGCATGGAACATATGCTGAGTAATGTTGCATGAACATACTACTCGTTAAAAAAACGCACACATACCACACTGTACAACAAGTATAATCAGGAAATGTACTTAAAGTATTGAGAGTAAAAGTACTCAATGAAGAAAAATTTAAAAACTTAGCTTTTTACCCGCATTTGCCAAAGGTGCTGATTTTGTACCCTGACTCCATGGGTAAAACAGTTAGCTTGCTTAATTGTTAGCCCAGTTAGTTAGCCTAACATCAATAAAGTGATTTAACTTCATAGTTGAATAACTATTGTTCGAAAAAGAACTTGTACCCTCAAGTTTCAAACTTGAGGTTAATAAACATGTTGATTCAGTCGACATCAGTCATAGTCAATAATATTTAACCTCTCTCTTTACTGACCAACAAGTAAATGGAAGTAAGGCTCCACTGCCTTTTCGTACTTCCGCTCTCGGAACGTGCAGCGTGAAAAGGGCCTATTGATGCTGAGCTGAATGCAGTGTGTTGAATGTGGGGAAATCCTGTCACAGCCCAGTATATTTTTTTTTCCATTTTTTTGTTCATGTTATAATATTTTAGCTAGCTAATGTTCCCTCGGATGCAATGGCACAAAATGTTTTTTTGGTCATGTGTGGTGAGGAAATACGACTGACTACGTTAAATTAAGATTCATAATGGCAGGCAATGATGCTGAACAGTGTTGAATGTGGTGAAAACCTGTAATTTTTTCATATGTTTTATCTTTTTATTTTTTTGTCATTTATTTGGGAAGGTGGTCCTTGGAAATTTTTTGACAATAGGTTGAGAACCCCTAGACTAGAGGACCGTGTCAATGTAAGCTGATACAAAGTACATAATTCTTGTATTAAACACTGTTGAATGTGAAAAGGAAGCAATAAGTGGCTGGATGTGTTCGTAGATGTGTTTGTGGTTTTGTGGGTTTCATCATGCAAACGTGTCAAGCTTTAGTCCAGCTGTCTACTGGTAAGTTTTTGCCATTTCACATTTCATCTTTGTCTAGAATTTACACAAAACTGAGACATGACACAAATAATTGCTATTAATCTCCTTTTAGTGTCTTATTTTCTTACACTCTTAATCTTCTATAATATAAATGTTACTACAAACAGATAAAGCTCAGATCAGCAGCAGTCAGTGATTTACTGAAGTAGCCCTTTCCGCTCGTCATCTGTCACCGTCGAAGTGGAAACAAAAACAGAACATTGTGCTATTTTAAAAGCCACAAAGAGGCCAACAGAGACATGGGCAGTTTAAACTGAAAATGTAAAAAAAAAAAAAGAATTACAGTAATTGACCTATATTTTTCTTTCACAGTGTGACTGGAAACAATTGTGGTTTGTGAGTGAATACAAACAAAATACAAAAAGCATTGCTAACTTTCCTGATTTATATTGTTGTGTTGCTATAGTATGGAGGACCAAAACTGCCAAAATCAAAAAATAAATAAATTTGCTTGTTGGCATTAATTTAAAAAATGTGATGTAAATTGGTATTTGTGTTTTAATTTGCTTCTGTATTTATCTTTGTATTAACTCCCCTATTTATTTATATTTTTATTTAACTTTCAATTTTATTTATTCATTTTTAAATGTACTTATTTATTTCTGTATTTCTGTGTGCTTTGTTTACGTACTTTTATTGTAGTTTTTTTTGCAAATTGTTAGTTTTTGTGTAGTTGATATGTATTTCATTGTTCAGTTTTGTTTATTTTAAAGGACCGTCAGGGGACCAGCATTGCAAACTCGCTGAAGCTACAATTTTATAGTATGTGACACTACTTCATGACGGATACTTGTTCAGACACAAATAAACATCATATAATTATATAAAGAAATTAATGCAGCAGAACGAGCTTCTTTCTGTTTAACAGTTTCTGTTAAAGCTGTTAAGTTAGCGAAGTCACTTGATTAAAAACCTTTGGACAGATTGAAAACCAGGACAAAACCATGTATGACTGTTGTGAGTGCTTCTCAGAATTATTCCAGGTCTCCCTCGCATAGAATCAGACATGGTTCCAGACATTCGATCATGGCACCTAAACAACAAAACATCTGTCAGTTCATTCCAAAATGACAGGTGAGCGTCTACTCTTCTCCCACCACTAATGTATGGTAAGGTAAGACGACTATTTTTTACATATATGGCAGCGTTGACAAAAATAAAGATGGCCGACGCATCTCCACTTCCTCCCACTGTACAAAAATGAAGCCAAAATACCCCAGATATGAGCCATTATGTTCTGGTGATGTCAGAGTCTGTGCAGTAGTGATCTGGCGGTGGAGCTGCTGTACCAAGTTCCCACCCATACACAACCGCCTGACTCAATCGTGAGCAGGACTCAGCTGTCAATCATGACGCTTCAGCCCCTTTTTATAGCATCAAATAACTAATTAAAACCAAACTGATCAGAAA
>JBBPCS010060101.1:0-17713 GCA_037974645.1 Hollardia meadi
TGTTCAATAAAAGTCATTACCGATTCAATCTGTGGTGTGTTGTGCTGCTATTGGGTTCAACCATAACCCATTACAGTCTGTGACCTTTGTAAATGTTTGTACTCTGACTGCACAGCCAGTTGGAGAAGCAAATCATATTTCAAATGAACTCCTAGAAAGCCACGGGATTTCTGTTTATGAGTAAATGGAATGATTGCCAAATAAACTCATGCTTAACTCCCTCCCTCCTTCCCCTTTCTCCCTACGTGGAGGCTTTGCACGGGAGCAGCACGGACATCAAAGGGAAGACAGCCCATGTGATTGGTGCTGGGGCATGGAGTGCTTGTCAGACATTGCTCTCTTTAGCATCCTCCACATGGAGCACATATTATTTCTCACAGTGTGGACTCGCCGATGACAGATGGCGTGGTCTTGGTAACTGATGTGTGTTTTCTTTAGTTAATTGGATTCTAAAGGAAGCATTGTTCACTCAAGAGCCCATAATGAATTCCCTGCCAATGTGATTACAGTGTAATCATAACATACAACCTCACTTAAAAATGACAAGCAAGAGCAGGCAAAGACAGTGACAAGTCTACAGCAACATGCACAAACAAACAACAATTAATTAATAAAATGCCCTTGTACTGTATTTCTACTACAAATCGCAATGTTTCCAGCTATTCCAACTAGATCACACAATTAATTTACTGATGTCAAATATAAGGAGATCTATTGCTACAACCTGTAGGGCTACATTCTGGGGTAAGTTGTAAAAATAAGAGTGAGAAAGTAAAAATTTAATCCATGCCAGAAGAGGTTTATAGCACCTGAGAACCAACCAGGATGAAATGATATGATATGAAACATTCCTGACCTAAAAGAAAGAATATAAGTTGCAGTTTCAGGTACTATTTATACCATAAATAGTAGCTGATTGCAGATTCATAATTAGGCCTAACTTGCTAACCCGTACCTGTCAGGAGATTGGAACCTCATCAGCTGACATTGGGCGAGAGGTGGGGTACACCCTAGACAGGTCGCCAGTCCATCACAGAGCTGAGGATGGATGGAAAACTATTTACACGTCAACGCTCGAAACTTCAAAATGCGTAACAGCATTGAGCTGGAAAAGAAAATTAGCGTGTCCAGTGGGATGTCATGTTTACATCACTGCTGATCAGAGCTGGAGCAGATACATACCCGTGCCAACTGCAGAGTGACCCTGGAATGAATGCCGTTTTCCCACTGAAGTCAAAAGCCAGATGTTTAGTGGGTGTTAGTGGAGTTTTTTTGTCCCCCCCATGTGTTCTACCCATTGAGTAATTGTTTTGTAATATAATTTGACGACTTTCCCTTTTTTTTGTCATGTATAGTGAAAAAATATAGTTATTATTTAAAACAAAAAAAACAATAAGGTGATAAATAATCTTTCATTCAAGTTTCTAACGTAGCAAATTGGTTTATTTAGAGTAAATACTTTTAGATTTTTTAGAAAAGATAAAAGTGTCCCTGGCCTCCCCTCCATAATTCTAACTTCAGTTCTAATTGTACTTGGTCCAAACATTTATTTGGTGAGTTTTCTCTTTTTGGTGAAAGCGATGGTTTTATAACCATCCCTGGTCTCCATGTTAGATGCAGGGTCAGCACCTTGATCATGTTGTTCCTTGGACAACTGTAAACAATCAAATGTCTTTAATAGCAGGCTGTTGCTGAAATGGAAAAAAACAAAAAACAAACAAACAGAGTCCATAGATCCATGGCCACAGTATCACCTTTGCTCTTGCTTGTTTCCTGCATTCTGTCTCCGTAGGATGACCTTTTAAGCCAAGATGCTGACAACATTCACCTGAATGCTGTGCTCAAGAACAGCCTTTAATGCCAAAAATGAGCCTAGCTTTCACCAGTGAACATTCCCTATTTTATCACAGAACTGACAAGAAAAAAAAGAAAAAAAGCATTGATTTTGGGCCAACACGCTCAAACCACCTCAAGCTGAGAGGACTTCGAAACAAACATATCCTTTGGCATGTTTAAACACTGATGGACATTACTGAGGGTAATAAAAGAGGAAGGTAAATCTGTCCCGCTTAATTATACCTTTCAAAAGCCTTTCCTTACAGCATTTTAGAGAGTTTGTAGAGAAGAAGGGGAACAGAGGCTAGTCTTTAATGTAGAAAATATCTTCTCAGCAGGATAGAACCTGTGATCAAACACTCCTCAGCCCTCCTCCATCGACTGCCAAGTCTTGTGCTTGTTTCACACACTTTCCTTAGTGTTATCTGCTGGTGACACATCTGCACTGAAGTTAGTTGGATAAGTAGAGCAGATAAACTGGCTCATAAAGTCCTCCAACTGAAACCAATAACTAGGTCCACTCTTTGTAACCTTGTCCATCTTTGTTTTTCAACTTTCTTCTTCTTTGCTAGTTTATTTGGGGTATTTTATCCTCCATAGACTAACAGTGGCACATGTTGTTGCTCATTACTGGTAACTGAGTTGTTTTAGAGATTGACAGTTATGTTGCCTTAAGGTGACTGTTAGAATTGCATCATACCTGTGTGTGGAAATTTGTACAATGATGGTAGACAAGACAATGACTGTGAGTGTATTCTGTTATCTCAAAGCTGCGAAAATCAAACTTAAAAACAACTGAAACTGTCAACACATTATGGCAAAAGTGATTTTTTTATCATCACATTTGTTTTAAGATGCATAAGTCATCCATGCAGCCACATCAAGCTGAGATTTGCCTTTTCAGTGTAGCCCCTGTGGTTTCAATATATCCCTATAGTGTCAGAGTCTAACAGTGTGGCAGAAGCGGCGTAAAGGTTCGAAAAGCTTACTCGTTACAGGACTGGCAGAGAAAAGTTTGGCTTTTACAGTTAAAATGCAGCTCTTACCCACTTATTACGACCAAGTGACTGATCAGATAGCGATTGTACTGGGAAGTTCAACTCATTTCACAAGTTAAGCTTTTTGCCTGTCACTTAACGCCGTCCACATTTCATGAGTTTTAGACATGCAGGAACGTCAATTGATTTTCGCCATGTGACATTTGTTTTCTGCAGTTTGCTTAAGTTTAGGCATAAAAACAATTTAATTTTTAGGGGAACAAAAACCATCATGGTTTGGGTTAAAATCAGTTTAGTTATGATTACTTATGTGATGCAAGTTCAAAACATAACGTAATTTAACTTACGGACAAGAATTGACATTGGTCAATATCAACTTTGGGTTTCATACCGGAAGTGAACCCCTGTCTCCTGGGTCAAGGTCCACTGCTTGTTTGACCCATCCTCCACCCCAACCTCCTACAAGTGCAGAGTTTCTTGCTCTTTATACTACTTCATTTTACATTGTTTTTTATATAACATTTTGTTACGGATGTGCCAAGAACACTAGGGAGGGGTTGGACCCCGGAGGCAAAACAGGTTAAATGAACTGATTTATTGAATAAAGGCCAAAGGTCAAAACAAAGGATCAGTCAAAAAACAAACAAACAATATCCAATGGGACTCCAAAATCCAAAACTCCAATAATCAGGCAAGAAACTAAGGTACACATGGTAACATGCACAACGAACTGACAAGGACAAAAGGAAACTCACAGACTTTAAAGGGCAGGTTAACAAGGAGCAGGTGAAACTAATCAGGGCAAGGCAGACAATCAGTGTGGAGGGAAAAGAACAAAGGGAGGAAGTGTAAAGCAGAACAAGATACAAGAGGAAAGGACTACAAAATAAAACAGACGATACACGATAACATAGGAAGTAGCTAACACAGGAATATAAACTACAAACTCAAAACCATAACACACTTAAACGGAAACCATGACACATTTGTGCCAACAAATTCATGAGAGAAGCTCAATATGACACATGAAAAGCAACAAATGCTGTGGAATCAGCTTTACTGTAATATTAATAATATTGCATGGTATATAACACTGTACATAATATCGTGCTGCTTGTACAGTGGAAACAGGAGCTCGACAGTTATTCATATAAGGTCATGTAATAAAAAAAAAAGTGTAGAATCTGAATCATGAAGGAATCCTGAAAACACTTTTCAACTTTATTACTTTTCTTTCAACCTTTAATATTTTTCATCCCAAAATAGCTACATAGCTCATAGCTACAGCTATAAAGTCACAAATATTATTATTACTAATAACGATTAGTTTGAGGATAAATAGGACGTCAGAATTACTGTACCTGTGGTTTTTCAGTCATTTTAATGCTGTACATTTTCTTTATATTTATAGCTGTTCTTATTACCTGCTCCATCAAATCCATTATGCTTTCAGTGATGAACAAATTCCACTCGTCTGTTTGTGTTATTTCCTCTCAGCAGGCCCACAAGGAATCTGCGGCTGCTACAACTCCCACAACATCTCCACAGATTTTCTGCACATTATAAACTAATAGAGATGCCGCTTGTGAACGCATCTCCACCCCGTTGTGCATGTGTGTGACAGTTTTGTGTTGTTTATGGTCATCCTTAAGATCAAAGTTAGTTAGCGGTGTGACACAATGTAAAAAAAAAAAAAAAAAAAAAAAATCAGTTTTATTGCTGAGGAACTGAGGAAGCAGCAGTCATGCAAAATAAATGAACACTGTCTATAAAATTACAAGCAACACAAAAAATTCTGTGTGTTTCAGCAAAGAAAAAACAGGTGTTTTTCCTGTAAACTATTACTGATATTTATTTCTACACATTTTACAGTTGCAAAAAAAAACTGTGAAGTAAGTGAGGATGTCCCATTTGGTCGCATCTCTTACTCTCTCCTCCTTCTTATTCTTCTTCTCCCTCGCAACGCTTGAAGGAGCCGAGGCGCAAGGAAGAGACAAGAGTGAGGAGAGCCAGGAGCCATGTTATCCAGATGGAAAGAACTCTTCTTCTTTAATTATTATTAGTGGGGAATGCTGATTCAGCATTCTTAATCTGCCCTTTTTAAGTGTTAATAAGCCTTCAGCTTTTTCAGGTTAAATTCTCAATTTCTCTCGCTCTCTCTGTCTCTCTCTGTCTCTCATACAAAGACACACACACCCATACATGAGGGCATTTATGCTGCTATTGAAAATTATTCTACTTCAGATGCTTCAACAACATGTGCCTCTCTCTGTTTCTCACTCTTTTATGATTGGAGCTATTCCCCTCGCTCTCTCCATCCTCCTAGCAATGGCCTTTAAGCTTCTCTAAGTACTGCAGTTCAGCTTACAATGCTGCCAGTTTTTACATTTCAACTTCCATTTTAGCTTTATGACTTTTCTGGCAATTCATTTCACATTTCTGCATTTTTAGCAAATGCTTTGAACATTTTTACTTTAACACTCAGGATTCCCACTCCCATTAGTTACTACTACTGTGTACAGTATGTGTGAAGCTTAGCGTATAAGTTCAGTCAGGAAGATCTTTACACTCATTCATTCACAATTCTCTCTCTCCGTCTCTCTCTCTTTCTCACACTTTTTATTTAAATTAGCTGACTTTGGACGTTCTTTTCCTCTTTCAGTTGACCAACCAAAATTTCAGGCAATCGGTTCTCTTCTCTGTTTCAGCGACCATTTCAGTGCACATTCTTCCCTTTCACCACATCTCCGGCTCTTCATATCCAGTGCCCAGATCGAGTTCATCAGAGTCCACTCCCTTCTCATACAGATCTTCAGCCATTGTCTTCATCCCATCATCACCACCACCACCAGTGTCTAGACTCCATCGGGGGACTCCATAATGGGATCACCATGGGGTCTAATGACTTTTTACATTCTCATTCATTCAGCTTCTCGGCCAACTAACACAAGCACAAAGACAGCATTTTGCAACCTCTTCCTATCGATAAAACACACCCCAAAACATTAACAACTGTAAAGCAATAAGTGATTGCTTAATATATCAATACCAAGACCTCAGGCCACCTACTAGTCCAATCAATCTGTGGTTTGACCTGGGGAAAATTACAATATTAATTAACCATATAAAAATTTTATTTCATCACCTTTAAGCAGTAAAATGCTATATTTAAATCAGGCAAGTCACCAAGTCGCCAATGCATGTACGAAATTAATACTTACATCACATTATTTACATTAAGATTATTTTTGGGGATTTCTTTTGCAAGTTTTCTGAAATTGTATGTTTAAATATGCAATAATTTGCATAAAAGCCACCTAAATGTGTATTTTGAACTTTTTTTTTCATTACTCTGAAAGAAGACCTGTTATGGAAGTGAAATAGTCCAAACAAAGTTTTCACCTGCAGTGTCTCCCCTTAAGTGAATGAACAATTAAGGTAATAATTTGGTACCAATTTGAGTAAAAGATGCTGAAAGTTGCCAATTTTTGCCAAGGTTTTATTGGACAGATTGAATAGGTGTACATAGAAAATTTAACATTAACACCATTTTACCCAGAACACATCAGTCTAAAACACCACCTTTCACCTTGAAGTAATTATACGCCACTAAATACATGAGGGTATACGTCTAATGCAGGTAGGTTTGATGCTTTTTAGAGTTATTGATTGATATATACAGATGCTAAAGGGAAGGTTTTGCATGGCAGTCACAGAGGCTAAACGATACATTGTGCGTCTGGATGAGATGCTAGGAGCTGTGACAAAGCGTTTGAGATGAACAGAACAGTTTGGGAATACTCAGGACTATCAAAAGCTGCAATGGATGTACTTATTTCTTTTAGATCCACTTGTGTAAAAAGACATGTTCCACACTGGCATTCATCAAGAACAAATATAGATCCCAGCTCGTCTGTGTTGAAGATGATCTTCAGTCTCCAACATAAAACCAAGAATATAGTTGCTTTGTTCAAATAAGCAGGCCCAGCCGTCCCACTAAAATGTGTGAGAAATTGATATTAGGCAACAAACCTTGAAATGTAAGTGAACACACAGAATCTCCGTTATTACAGGAAAAAACTTGTATATTGAATGAACTGATACAAAGAAAACAGATATGAAACCAGTTCTTAAACTAAGTCCTGTTAAACCATATGGTTATGTTAGGCCTCAAGCAAACATGTTCTGTTAAGGATGCCATTATTTTACTAAATCTAAAAACACTAATTAAAGCTAAAATCAGGTTCTTTGCTGTTTTGTAGGTGGGCCAAACAATGGACTTGTTCTGCCTGTTTGGTAGCTTTTGTGTTTTATATTACAGTAATCCCTGGAAAGTTTATGAGCGAATAGTGTGTTTGCATTGGCTGTTGTTAGAACCACTGGCCTACAGGAGAGGTGGACTTCAAATGAAGCTAGAGAAAAATATTATTTGCCCATTTCTCATAATTGGCCAAGATACTACTTTTTAGGAAGCATTCCAAATGGCATCAAATTGTATTTTTTTTTCACCACAGACAGTTGTGAGCGAATGTACAATCCCCTGCTGCATATTCATCAGTGTCTGAGTACTGTCGCAGACTGTGCCCTCACACTGTGGGACAAAAACTCCATTTGATTCAGAAGCAGCACTTGCGTCATTCTTGAAAGCACCGAAGCGAGAGCATTTGGGCAACATCTGACTGCATCATGTTTATAGATGTGTCTTTGGCGGCACGCAACACACATTTTCCAGTCCTAATTCTTCTTCCACTACAAACTTTGTGGCTCACAAGAGAGCCAAGTGCCTCCATGGAAGCGAGTCAATTTTTAACAGGCTAGAAAGGCCTAAGCCCAGCAGACCAACCCCATGGGGAGAGAGAGAGAGAGAGCACAAATAAATAAGTCAAGTAAAAGCAAACTCCAACATTAAATATCAGACCTCATGCTTGACCCTGGAAACATTATTGATTTAAAATACATTTTAAAAAAACAGGCGGGAGAAAGTATAATTTTGGCATATAAACTGCTCTAGATTAGCTACTGTCAAGCTGTGTGCCACTTCACAAGCACAGGACTGAATCTGTAATCAATGCATCGGCACTTACATATTCAAAAAACTGCTTCCTAGTTATACTTCTCTTCCTCTTGTTCCTAACTTTAGGTAAAAATCTTCCCAACCTTTTCGAGCTGCCTATCAGAGCAGACTATTGTTTGGTCCTTGGGGTCCATGGGTTCAAAATGCTTCATCTGTTGATACAGTGACAGACACTGTATGGGTATAAAAGGGTTATTTAAGATCAAAGTAACTCTATGATCTCATAGGCCAACCCAGCCTCTATGTGCCTTGGCCCACTCATAATCAGAAAGGGAGCCATTAAATCACATTAAGAGCATCAAGCATGCAAGGTACTACAGTTGCTATTGAAATGGAGGATGACGTGTTGGTGCAGCAGCAGCTGTATCTGATCTTCTGCAACGAAAAAAGGCTCACAACAGTCACTTTTAAAGAAATGTTACCTTTATCATGTTTAGAAAAAGTACAACATTTGGAGCCCAAATTGGCTGTTCATTGGCTACACACAGTAGGTATCAAACTGACAAAGCTGTGTGTCATTGGATAAACAGTCTAAATCCCCCCCATGGGCCTGGCTGCAACCACAGGCACAGTGTACATCTCTAAGACAGCAAAATTAAAGGGGCACTATGCAAACTAACATTGTGTATATTGTATATTGTGTATATTCATCACAAAAAAAATACAGTGAAAATACTATCTAGAATTTCAGATATATACAAAATCACAAGAAAAAAGCATCAAAGAAATAATTTCATACACTGATAGAATAGCACCAAAAGACAATAAAGTGGGGGGGAAAAGGGTTTTAAATTTGAATAGAGGATGCAAAATAAACTGGTTAGAATGGGTTACATCTTGGAAGCCTGGGGGTGATTCAACATCTCTAATGAAGTCCTCTACAGTGAATGGTTTGAGGCATTAAGAAGCAGAAATCAAGTCACAATTTCTGGACAAGAAATGTGTGTGTGCTCAAATGTTGCTGGTATCTGACTTTTTGCGATTACTTCTCATCCAATCAATCAAAAACAAATCCAATCAAAATGTTGCACTCTCACTGCAATCTCTTTTTTTACTCAAAGAAATGATTCATGGGTTAACAGCCAGTTTATATTCAAGAGTTTTTTCATCGTAAACAATTAAGTTTGTTACATGAACATGTTTCAGTCAGTTGATAACTTATTTTAAGAAGTTGTTCAAAATGACAAAAAAAAAACCCCAACTGTCTCAACTCATTAATATAGCGATTTTGAATAAACATTTCTGCCTTCACTTAATAATCTAAAAGTATTAAGTTAGGGCAACTTTTATAGTGAGCATAATTTAACAAAGATAAAGGCTGAATTGTTTTGTTGCGCCAGCCACAAAGGAGGGAAAGAAACAGGAGTTAAAGATCAATTAAATTGAAATAATAGCTCTTCCTCAGCTAATGTGTTTCATAAATCAGATCTTTGAGACCGACTGTCCATACTGTCTTTTTTGCCAGGGATCAGATCCAATTTGTGTGTCCAGACATCAGAAATCTATCTATGTATGCTGGTCACCCGACTTTCCAACATAAAAGCAGGAAATGGAGAAATGTCATCTCACCCTCCAAACATTTGTGCTGTTCCGTCCTGCAGTATTCACTTCAGTGACTAAATTCGTTGTCGTCCCTGTGTAGACACTTTGAATCAGATTTTAGGGGCCAGAGAGTCCCGACTGATATGATTGTAATAGGAAAAAGCCTCCAAATGTGGCTTGGATTGAATTTGCAAAAACCCTCTTTCATGTTTTTTTTTTTTTTTTTTTTTTGCTGTCCACACTATCTAAAACGAATCGGCAAACACTCTGGATTTGCCAAAAAAATCAGATTTATCCAGACAGCTTGCACTGATCTCTTCTCTTTGACCAAATCACACGCATTTAGCCTATTCTATGATATAATTTGATAATAATGTAATAATTAATGTAATTTTTTTTTCACTTCCATTCGCTAAGCCTCCCGTGAAACAATTTGGAACACCCTCCGACTTTGAAAACCTTTGTGAAAGGAATTTAACTTTTCTTCAAAAGGAACGCCTGCAATTGTGCTGTGGGCAAGCATAAGCTTTTCAGCTATTTCAGCAAGTTTGCCTCGGAATAATGGTCTGTCTTTAGGAGAACCAAAAAAGAATAAATATCCATCTTTTCCCAATCAAGTTGCAGGAAATTATTTGATCCAACGGTGAATGTCAGATACATTGGTGAGGAAGGTAGCTAAACAGATCAGAATGCCAACAGCAAAGCAGTATTGACAAATAATTTGGCCCAAAGAGAGTATATAATGATATACAAAGAACAGTAATGGGCCTTAAAATTACCCTTGTGGGATGCCATACTTAAGGAGTGAAAAGATGATTAGGAATTGCCAAAGACAACAGAAAACATGAACAGAAAAAGACAAAGTTTAGTCACACAAATACAAATTAAAATATTGCAATGAGAACAGGATGCTGGACTATCACAAGCATTCATCTGATCTCAAATCCCATTCACCCTTTAACTTGCTACTTCAGACTATGGCCGACAGTACACAGGCTTCACTGTCTGATGATGATGACAACATCTCGTAGCAACACCATATAAATGGTAGCTTGTGGTAATTAGGAAAAAACATGATTTCTCAGGAACTATGTTGAATTAAAACTGCATGCCACGGCATAAACCTATTCATTATCCTCCATTTCTAGAACAAGCAGCTCCTGACACATTGCAACTCTATAGCACCACGTTACATCATAGCAGAGGGTGGTTGTTACCAATACAGCAGACCCCACTGGACTACACCCAGCTGTGATGTTGGGTGTGGTCAGAGCTACAAGAGACATATCTTTGAACCTACAGCAGCCAGGGCAGCTGTGTTTTGACTCCTTCCAAAATCTTTTAATCCTTCAACTAACTCAAAGCAGCCCTCCCTTACACTGTAGGCCTTAGAAGATCTATGCCAGTTTGTTTGAAGACGCTTAATTACTGTCTGGGGGCTAAGACACTTTTGGGATGGCTTGAAGGTTTAGTGATTACCCTCTGCAGCAGGTGACGCACAACCAAAAGCAAATGATCTGCAAGAGTTTTACATGGCTGTCACTGCCAACAGCCAAAGGCTAAACAACAAAGTAGCTCACACTATGATTGTAGGGTAAATGTTCAATATGTCACACCTTTGTGCGATCAGAGAAAAATATATAAATAACAATGTGACATTTAATTGGTAGTGTGGAGGGGGAAAAACAGCAGCTGTGTCCCTACTAGGGATTCTTTTTCTCTGCACTGCTGATAAGAGAATCTGACATGAAGCCAGATCAGAGAATTGCAAGAGAAAGTGTCAACCATTCAAGGTCATTAACTGATGTGGAAATTAAGAATAATTCTAAAAAGCATGTACAGAGCACCTTGGTTTGATTTGGCCAAGTGGGAGGAGAGGCTGAAGGTTATGGCTCAAAAGGAAAAACTTAAAAAGGCGAACTGATTTATATACTATACTATTACATGTAAGAGAAAACAGTCTCATTATCTCTCCCTTGTTCTTTGATGCATTCACAGGGGAGCTTATTAGTCTCATCACACGCGTCAATTACGAATGCAGCCCCCCTCTCTTCACTGATGGGGGATTATTTGATTATTTGTTTTTACCATATCGAGCCATCAGGTGAAGTGTGCTGAACGGTATTTATATGATGAGAACCCTCTGATTATATCATGTCAACATTCCTGGAGGTGTGTGCGTTTTGGACGGCCACCCATAGACAGGTCTGTGGTTAGGAGAACTTGCAGAGAGCAGGCTAATTGACTGTCACTGGAGTATAAAACAGAGCTCAGGGCCTGGGAAACAGAAAGCTCCCTATTTATAAGAGAGGTAACATGGTGCAGTGGTTGGACTATTCTTGGCATGGAAAAGTTTGTGTGTCTGTCTGTCTGTGAGCCTTTCCGAGGAGTTAACATTGTCCTCTTACATGTCAGATTTAAATTTACATTAAATGATATAGACTGCATATTGTTTTATTAGAATATATGATAAAACTTGGATCATAGGGATAGAGGACTGGGTCTCATGGCGATTTCAGGTCTGTCTGCCTTTCTAGGAGCCTCCAGTTTGCTCGGAGAATCCAAATTCTTCAGGATTGTTGAAAATGAGTGTTTTCTTATCTGCCACTTTCATGTTTCAAGGTAAACTTTATACATCAGTGTGTCTCTAGGTGTTGGGGTGTGCTACTGTCTATGTGAGGAAAACTTGTAATCAGCCTTTTGTGTCTCTAGATGGAGCTGTGTGAAGTCTGATAAATGTTCTCAGGTGATATATTTGGTTATAGGTGGTTATTTGAGTCAGCGTCAGTTGGTATCTGAAGACTACTGCTCCTGCTTGAGTTTTTAATTATCGCCTTCAGTTCCCTTTCATGCACAAGTGTCAGCTCATGCTGCCCTAACTACACCCTTTCCTTTAGCTTTAATTGTAGCTCTCTCAATCCTATAGTTCTGTCTTTACTAACTTTATCAGTCTGTTTATTGGGCAATTCTTTTTTCACACAATATACCCTGTTCAGTTGAACAGGGTATATTGTGTGAAAAATGTGAACATGTATGGTAAGTATGGTTTTTGCTCACAATTTGTCTTTCTGTAAACTGCTATGGATATATGGCAAGCCCTTTTAACATTTAATCAGCAGTGTTAATTGCCATTAACACTAGGACAGCTGTGGCTCAGGTGGTAGAGCGGTCATCCAGTGATCGGAAGGTCTTTGAGCAAGTGTCCCTGAGCAACATACTAAATGACACTGAATGCTGCGCCATCGGTGTGTGAGTGCATGTGTGTGAATGGTTACGGCTTCTGATGAGCAGGTGGCACCCTGCAAGGTAGTCACTGCCACCAGTGTATGAATGTGTGTGTGAATGGGTGAATGCTGACTTGTGGTGTAAAGCGCTTTGAGTGGTCAAGTTAACTAGAAAAGTGCTATATGGATGCAGTCTAGTCACAATTGCCTTTTCTAGCTAAACAGGAATTTCCACTAGTCAAAATGGCGACGTATCTGAAATGGTCTGTATATATGTTGGTCATATCGGAAATGCAATTATTAATATCTGAAATGGGAGATTTTCAGATTTTCACTAGTCACAGTCCTTTTTCCACATGAGTAAATTTATTGTAGCTATATTGAGCAGATTTGCGTTAGTTCAGGCAGGCCACTGAACTCAAGCTCAACACACAATCAAAGCTAAATCAGTTGATCTCAAGGCGGCCCACATCAGCTGATGGCTCAGCTGATTCCCTTCTGTGCATCCAATTGGCAAATCTCATACATGGCGCACTATTTAAGTTCCTCCCTTTTATGCTGTGTCTGACTTAATGAGTGTCATTTCTGTTGTCATTGATGCCTGCTCTGTTCCCTACCCTGGGGGGTATTTGCTGCTTAGCTTTCTGCCTCAGCCCTTCCACATAGGCATGTGGAAAGGTAGGGAGCTCCCAGAACGGAGCCATACCGCCAAATGTAACTTACTGCAAATGCTAGGCCTAATCTAAGTTTCTTTGACTATAGTGGATCTGACTGAACTGTAATTGTTATTCTCACTAGTGAAAAAAGAATTACTGATATCTATAACTGAACTAAAGACATCTGTAAATTAGTACTGACTCATTAAATCTAATTTTTACATGGGAAAATATATTTGTAACATTTTTTTTTACAGTAATCTTAAATTAACATTTTAAGTAGTCAAATTGACATTTGACATGAAAACCAAATCACTTCTAGTCAGCCCTACTGATTAAATGTTAAATGGGCTTGCCATACTGGATACCATACTGGTCTGCTATACAGAGCCAAGATCTTTCTATGCGCACATTACGAGTTGCTGAGTTGATCAGGGTATTTTTACAAACCTGGCAGAATTTAACACCACGATGGCAACACAAACCTGATACTATCTTATGTGAGCAACAAAGCAGTAGTGTACACATTGAAGTAACACAAGCCTACCAAACAATGTAATGCAGTGTGTTACCAACTAGAAATGCCACAAATATCTCCAAAAATGAGACTGTGAGCCTGGAAAAGGGTTTACCCCAAATGTCAAAAACTGCTGCAAATACAAAGTAGCATCCAAGAAACTGCCACCTTTATTACAGAATAACGTTGAGGGATCACACAATGTGCATCAAGCAAAAGCAAAGCTACACAACAATCATAAATTACAAAGGCTACTAGCTTCACACTAAACTACAAGGGCTAAAAGAGCGAAACAACTGAAGCTTCAATTTAAATGCAACACACTAAACCCCAAATGTTTTAACTAGAGCACACACACACACACACAAAGTGGTGGCAAGTTAAGCAAAACAACTGTGTGGGAACACTAACCAACCTCAAACTAAAGGACTAGGTTGAGATCCTGAACAAGCACCCATTTTTATTTTATGGCTGGCTCAAACACCAAACATAGTATTGAACATGACACTACCATGAAGGAATTTTCCTTCATCCTTTACACATTTAGTTAGTTTGTGAACTCACTCAGTGAGTGTTTGCATTCTCATCTACAGTCCTTCGGTTCAGGCAGACCAAGCACTGATAAAGTGTGGAGAGAAAGTAATCAGGAGCCTCCCTGTCTGGGACAAAGGGAATATGTCCTTGCTAACAAGCAACGTGAGTGGCGAAAGACATACATTTGACTAACCAATAGAATATCACAAGTGGATTACGCCCATACGATGTAAACTTGGGCTGCATGTACAGCATATACTCCCTTTTCAAGAAGACAGCTTTAGACTTGGGGATGACACTACACTGTATTACTTGTAGTGTAATACAAGTAATACTTGTTGAGATTGTTGAGACTCGCATTGTCCGTCTTTAATTATCCTTGATGCGTCAAGCTGCACTAAATACTTCTACTTAAGACATTGCCCATCTCCAACGATCACATTGCTTCAAGATTTCATTAACATTTTCTGCATGGATGCTTATTAAAATAAATGAACAGATCAATGAAAAGCATATACTAAATTCCTTTCTGATGCAGGGTGGAGAGAGAGAGCTGAAGCCACTGGCCAGCACAGTTGCCTGCCAATAACATGGTCAATTTGCGGACAGGAAACAATCAAACAAAATAGGATGTAACAGGTTTCATAGATGATATTGCTCCATGAGCTTTTATCTCAACAAGCTTAAAGCAAGCCAAATGCTGTTTTCCATGTACAAAGGCACCCCTCCCCAAAATACCTCCTTTCACTTTGCAACAAAGTAATAATAATTGTTAGTTCCAATTCTCAGCATTCTCACTGTCAGAGACAGGAAGAGTCTTACTAAGCCTTTCTCTGTCTGACATTGAGGATACTGAGAGGTGGAATTCTAATGTTTTCTTTATCTTATTTAACCTTTAAAAGTACATAGTTCAAATTCATTCTTATCTCTCTAAGTTCAACTTTTAATCCCAAAGATGAAAATTTAAATCAAGCAATTATCTGAATTGACAGTAATTTGTCTCAGTTTAACTCAAGTGCACTTGAGAGGTCATTAGCTCTTTAAACTTCTAAATCGTCATCGCTGTTCATCATCAACAGGCAAATAGGTGAACACAGACGCTTTGAGCTGTGTAAGGTCAATTGCCCATTTCGTTCTGGAGTGTCACCTCAATATCTTCATTTAATATAAGAACGAGCCGCAGTCTGAGTGTTGCAGCTCGACGCATGTAACAATGGGAGAAATCTGAGCCCTCAAAACAACCATGGCTGTATTGTGGAAGTATTAAGAATGCACCTGAAAACATATATACTGTGGTCATGGAAATGCTCTGATTAGCGCTGTACCACATCCATGAGGAATGAGGTTTGTTACCTCGACGGTTGCATTAGAACACACGTTGAGTATACGTTCACCGGGGTTGTGCGTTTTTTGCCTGCTGGGCCAGGCATTGTCTTTTGCATTGATGTACTTGTGTGGACCATGTTTATGCCCTTAATGTAGAGCATTAAAAAGGAAGAATGCTGTATGATTTTAAGATTGATGAGGTGAAGACATGGTGGCTGCAGCTGTTTATCAATTTATTCATGTAATCGCATGGGAGAAGAAGAAGAAGAAGTTTAGGAGGCTGCTATAGCTGTTTGCATTAAGTTGTGAATCTCTCTCCCACGCACACACACACGCACACACACACTTCTCTGCAATAAACAGGTGCTAAAACATTAATAATATTCACAACTCATAATAATAAATATACTCAATATGTTTAAGCCTTTAAAATATTGAAGTGCCAACATGAATATGTTTTGGCTTCAGGATATGAATATTATTTAAAGTCTACCTTATTAAATAAACCACAAGCAAATCATATTTCACCAGCACAGATTACAGTCAAGGACGTTCAGTTTGCATATGAATGTGACATTTGTTATTTTATGAACCTATGAATGATATGCGCCCGTTATTAGCCTTAACATGTTCATCTGTAATCATCATTCTCAAGCAAAAAGCCATAGCTCATATGAAATAATGCATTTAACTCCCTCACTCATAAATACAATTACTGTGCGGTTAAGGACAACGGGAAAGGCAATGTCAATATTTTCCACGCTACATGCTTTGGTTTGGTGCAGAGGAAGAAAAAGCCATTGCATTGCTCTTACACCCTCACTTAGCCTCTACAAGTGGAAAAAGGAGCCGTGTGCTTTTGACACAGCTATTACTGCTGTGAAATGTGGTCTCCACAGGTTTGATGGATGGATGACCAAAAACTGTTTTGCTATTGTGCTGGTGAAAGATGAATAATCATCATGAGAAACGTTTTCACTCAGTGTTGTCCAGTGAAGGACTGATGTCGCTGGCACAACAGCCAAGTGATATAAATTGGAAGTATTATATATATATATATATATATATATATATATATATATATATAGACCCATTGACTGTATAAAGATGGACAATATGAGAGCTCCCATAAAGTGGAGCCAAAACATCTTGATTGCCCCCTGGTCACTGGCTGCAGGTCATAAACCCCTCCCCCTCTATGTTATCAGATGAGACATCAGCCAAACTACAAACACAAAGTACATGTCAAATACTTTTCTTCCCAAATGTAGTTTCTGTCATTTTAGGTAGTTCTTATTACGCTGATGTATGTTCAATTGTTTGGCTTTAATTAGTTATTTGATGCTATAAACAGGGGGTGAAATGTCATGATTGACAGCTGAGCCCTGCTGGCGATTGAGCGGGTGGGTGTATGGGCGGGAAGTTGATACTGCGGCTCCACCGCCCGATCACTACTGTGATCAGTACGTCTCCAAGTGACGTCACCAGCGCAAGTATCCAGGATATTCTGGCTTCACTTTTGTACAGTGGGAGGAAGAGGAGGCTCGTCATCCTTCTTTATTAATGTCAACAGTCAGAGCCCAAACAGAGCACTGCTGAGCTCAGAGACTTTCTGAGACACGCACCATTTTGTGTCGAGCATTTTGGCATTTTCCTTTTGCAATATAGGACTAGTGTTGACTTGAAAATTGTGTAGGCTGTACTTATGTATGTTGTATCATGACCTGCAGTACCAGTGCAGAACCACTACCTGCAGTACTATCCTGAACTTGAGAAAGTGTCTATAGAATAGATTCATTTTGTCATTTATTTTTGGCAGACATACTTCCATTCAGGTCCGTTTTCTAACACTGCAGACAAGCAATTCTGTTAACATTGCACTGTCCTTAGCTTCAATTGTGTAATACTGCACAGTACGGTTGGGCATCCCTGGTGTGAGGCCGATACGATACGTATCTCGATACACTGTCAACGATCCGATGCATTAAAGATACATATGCAGCAAC
>JBBPCS010060111.1:0-17712 GCA_037974645.1 Hollardia meadi
CTTACGGAGTTTCCTGATGAACAGACGGCTTTACTTGTTGCTGAAGTAACCGCTAACTGATGCTAACTGATGCTAACGGCTGGACGGAGACCGAACAAAGCCTCAGAGACCAACTGCGGCCAGTTTGACGACAGGAAATCCAGTACCGAGGTGGTTTACGGAGTTTCCTTATGGCCAGATAACGTGACTTGTTGTAGCTGCTGGCTAGCTCAGTTAGCCGTGCGGCTAATGTTAGCAGTCCCATTAGCTGACTTAGCCCTTGGCCTTAGCCCACCTTGACACTGTATTCCCTGTGATCTAACTGGCCTCTGTCTGTCGTCGGATGCTGTGTCTGGTCCCTTGTCTCTGCTTAATGAAGTAAAAATTCACCAGCTGTCGTGGCCACTCGCACGCCTCAGGATCTCATCTTGTATCACACATGAAATAACACTTTTTTTTATTATGAATTAACGAGCTGATTCCTTTCTCCGTTGCTAAATTAAGCGTCAGAAAATAGTGAAATGACCAGTGTTCAAATTGCGCTGCGGCTACCGGGGGAGCCCTGGTTTTCAGGGCTGGGATGTGGGAGGGGGCTTTACGCATGCACGCATGCACAAATGTGACTGCACCGGCCTAAATGCAAAGATCTGCCAGCAATTATGCACCACTGTTAAGATTGTTTTAATCACTCTCTGCAGGGAAACAATAAAAATGCCAACGCACAGTGGACAGAAAACGGTTGCATCCCATGATGACGTTAAACATGCACGCTGACAAGTGCTTTGCTATCACAATTTTAGAGCTCCCCCTACATTTCTCAAATAAGGCTGTTCTGACAAGAAAAACGCCAAATCCTCACTTTCAAGAAGGTGGAACCAGAAAATGTTTGGCGCCTTTGCTTAAAGAATGACTAAAATTATTTTTATTGATTAAGAAAAGAGCTACTAGTTAATTTTCTCTAAGTCAAGTAATTGTTCCAGCTCTAGAAATAAATCAGCACTGAGCCACTTTCAACAGACTCGCTGTGCATCCAGACCACAAGCTGAGACTGCAGCGAGTGATAACTTGGTGATAATTGATCTGTCTGTTAAATGCATTCACTAAGTAAAAATCCTGTTTTCCCACCAGCTCCTCGGTGTCAGAGATTCGTATTTCCCTCAGCAGTTCTGGCTTTTAGCTCCTGTCATCTCTGTTGCTCGTTGAGGTGGAAACAAAATGGGGGTTTGGTGTCCTTAAATCAGCTTTAGTCAGTGACGTGGGTGTTATCGTGGGTCATGACTGATGGTTGTTTTTGTCATCAAGATGCCGGCTGTAAAAAGCTGTACATTAAAAATGGGGGCAGAGCGCAACACATAAAACGCAGCATAACAGTGCTCGCGCCCGTTTATTGGTGACAGGGACACGTATAAGCATCCCAGTTCTGGATAAAGGGCCAATTTCATGTTTATGTAGGAGCAGGTGGCCGGGAAATGAAGGATGCGTCTCCATTTTCATTTTGACTGGAAGCACTTAAGTGAAATGAAAGAAATTAACAGATGGTGCGTTTTTCTTCTGTTAATGATCTTCCTGCTTGCAGACTGAAAACCTTGGGCAATTCTAATAATTATAAATGGCAGATTTTTTCAAAATAATTGCTAAATATCTTTTAACCAGCAGTTTTGTTGGGGCAGCCGAGCTGCACAAGAGCCTCTTGTTTTACTTCTCTTCTTCGTATTCTTCTCGTCTGCTTCTTCTTTTATGCCATTGTTTTGCAGATCTTGTAACTTCGTCTATGTGAACTTTTATGCCCCTCCTGCTTTGACATTTGTACAGTACGGAAAGATGACTTTTGACTTTGGAGTAAACTGTGTTAAACCCATCTCTTCATGAAATACTTTTCACCCTCTGTCACCCTGCTGAATCAAATCCTCGATCTCCCGTTTATTCTTTTACTTGTTCTTGTCTTCAGTCTAAAAATAAATCCTCTCTGCCTCTTTTCTTGTTCTTCTCCCAAAAGATTTCTATCCCTCAAGATTATTCCAAGCAAACTTTCAAACCATCTATTGTCAGGGTGGCACAACCTCTAACTGCGGAGCTTCGGAGCGGCCGTAGGGAGAAATAGAAATAGATATCGAGGCCACGTTTTTCTACACTGAGCGCTCGAAATGCTACTGTGTGTGCACCATTGGCAGCTTGACAGCTCCCCTAAAAGTGAAGCCAAGACGTCTCAATCGGCCCCCTGGTGGCTGGCTGCAGTACAGCTCATAAACCCCTCCCCCTCCATGTTAGCAGATGGGACATGGGTCAAACTAAAAACTCAAAGTACACGTCAAATAAATTTTTCCCAAAGATGGTTTCTGTCATTTTAGGTAGTTCTTATCACGCTGATGTTTGTTTAATTAGTTATTTGATGCTATAAAAAGGGTGAAACATCATGATTGACAGCTGAGCCCTGCTTGTGATTGGGTAGGCGGGTGTATGGGCGGGAACTACATCTACTATCAATACATCTACTATCAATACTATTGATTTTGTTGATATTGAGCTTCTGGTGATTGTCGTTGCACCACGTGACCAAGCTCTTTATCAGTCACTACACATATTATATGAGTCTGAACAGACATGGATGGAAACTGCAACTTGACTGGTGCGGGGAGGCGTAAAACGGTGAGGCAGTAATTCTAGTTGATAAGAAACTCAACACCCCTAGAACCTGAAAGGTGATACAAAATGCTAACTGTGTCTCTGTTCATGCAGACGTCGGAGGAAGTGTATGAGAAGATGACCGGCCTGCTGGTCCCAATGATCCGTGAGCGCAACTTCACCATGTCTCTGGACAACAGCGTGCAAAGGCTTCCCAAATATCTTGACTACCGCAAGAAGAACATGGTGACTTCAGTGAAGAACCAGGTCAGAGATCATCTAGCACACATCTCACCAAATTATTATAACACAATAATGATTGATCTTATTGTCTAACCATGTCATGGGAATTGAAGATTTGGTCATTTTTTGTGAGCTTTCCTGGGGAAAAATTCCTGCTGCACATGAAAAAATGTGGTTAAGACATAAAAACCGACCAGTTTGTTCTCATCCTTGAAGCCTCTCTTGTAAAACCATATAAAAAGAAAAGCACTGATGTTATGGATAACTTTTGAAACGTCTCTGTTCTATTCAAGTGAGTAAGCCATGACAGTGTGACAGTAAGCCACCATGAACAATAACAGGACCCTGAAACTGAAGAAAATTCATTTACACTTATGCTTTTCCTGCTGTCAGAATGTCTTGCACAAACCGTACTTGAACACAAAGTGTTTCATACTATATGTTTCGGTGTTACAAGACCAAACATTTTAAAGATGAAGACAAACTGGTTTGGTGAAATGCATGCCATGGTTAATTCCCTCGCCTCCAATAAAGAGCAGTGCAAAGCTGCTGCCATGAGTTTTCAACGATACTGGGGCCACCAGCAAGAACCTGTTGGTACTCTTGTCATATTCCTGCCTGTAGTTACCTGAAATACAAGATCTGTTGAGTTTAAACATGTGACGCTGTTTGTTTGAAGGTTTGGGGAAAAGCCTCTTTTTATTCGATTATTTTTCTGGGGCTAAAAATAACACATTTAAATATGTAAGCAAGCATTTATTACCTGAACACGATAGAGATACAATTATCAGCAGATCAACTGGGTTTAGAAAAGATGGTCTACAATTATGGAAATCATTTTAATATGTTGATATTTTCCCATTAACTTTGTGCTGCTCCATGTTGTTCATCCTTAATCTTCAAGTTTTTTATACTTCTGGTCTGAAATCCTTAAAAATCTCACCTCAACGGTCAAAAGTTTCTGCAAACTAAAGATTATGTTGAAACTTTTCATTTTCGATCATATACTGTGACCACGCTGTGTTTAAGATCCGCTTCGGTTTAGGCGCAATAACCACTTGGTCAAAGTTAAGAATGTTTTGGGTTAAAATACACAGATTTGTAGGAATGGGTTGAAAATGTTCCCACGTCTTGATAAAAAATGTCTGGTTTTTTGGCACGAAATACAAGAAAAATCAGGTTTTGTTGCCAAAAAGACAGCTGGAAACTTAAACTTAAACAGTGGTCTGTAACTTGGCAGTTTCGCCTACCTTTCTCACCACCATCCTTCCTCATTATGATGAGAACGTCAGCTCATATACATGTAATCTGAACCTGATATCACACAAAATAGAAATGTTCATATGATATGTATGAAATGAGCAAAATGAACATACCCATGGTGTGCAGAAACGTACAAAGCCGACTTTTTATTCTGGCGAATGGGCTGCAAATGTAACTGGAACACGAGTGTCGTAGTGGCTTAAATAAAAGGCTTAATAACATTCATTATGTGGCAAATATTTTGTCTTGAAAAGAAAAGGATTTAAGCTTTCAAGAAAAATCCCTCACAACTTCCTCCATTTTCCTCCCAGTTTAACCATCCTTCATGCTCCAGAAAAGCAAAGCAAACAATCCCGGTTTGAGCACAATCATGGAGCCGGCCCGAGGACACAGCCTGTTCTCACTGCTAATGAAAGCTAAAGGATGGGTTTGATTATTGAATGTAATTAGTAATAATGAGGGGACGGCACAGCCTGGGCCTTATTTATGTATGTAAACAAGAGTCGAGCGGAAGAGGAAGTTACAAATATGGCATACATCTGTGCTTTCTGCCAACAGGCAGATTAGAATGATCTGTTATCTAATGAACATCAGAGCTGATACTGAAGGATCAGCAGGGACACTATTCAGGGATAAAATAAATAAATAAAAATCAGATTTTTTTAAAATGTGATTTCTACATTTATTTAAAAAACAAAAAAGATTTTAGCTGGTTTTAGAAGTAGTCGGGACAATTTAAAGAACTTTTTAAAATGAAATTGTGCTTTAAAATGCTTTGTTGCAGTATTTCATTATAAAAATCTTTTAAAAGATACATAAAAATAGTTTCTTTAAAAAAAAACAGTGACCTCGACGTGTAGTTTAAATGTTTTTGTTGAAAAGAAATACATATTTTGTATGTTTTTGTAGCAGGTATCATGTGATGCAAATACCAAAACACACATTCTTTGGAACTTTTATTAACTCCCTAATTAGTCAAATTAATTATGCGTTTATTCTGCACACATGAGAACTCCACACCTTTGGAAAAAATAGTAATTTCAGATGGTTTTAGAAGCAGACGGGGAAAAATTTATGACATGATAATAAATCATATAACATGATGTTTATTTTCATTTCCTGTAAATGTGCATGTGGGGGACCTTAATGCCCTCTGGTGGATGAAAAGCAAACTGCAGCTATAAACAGGATTTATTGAGCTCTCTGTTCTGCTGTCATGAATTATGCAGCAGGCTGCCTGCGCTCTCTGCATACTAACAACTCTGCTGCCTCCTCTCAGGATCACTGAATCGTGTTTTGATGTTTTGTTTGTCTGAGGCAAATTTCAGTTATACCAGAGCTCAGAGCCACATTCAGAACATCCCCCGGTGAACTGGTGTGATTGCACATTTACGAAGCTTTTAATTGGAGCAGCTCTGAACTGTTGTCAGGCTGTTTTCCTTGAGGAGGAGCAGCGGAGGTGTTCAAAGCCACTCAAGACTCTGATGGAGTTTTGCTTCATGACTGAGACAGCAGTTCTTTCCCCCGGGACAGACCAGAGATCCAGTTAACTTAAAAGAAAAACATCATTAAACATTATCAAATGTGAAATTTGATCATACTTTTTTTTTAATGACACTCAAATAGCTCCTCTTAAAGGTCCAGTGTGGAGGATTTAGCAAGACCTATTGGTAGAAATGGAATATAATATTCATACTGCTGTTATTGTGAACTGTCCACATATTTGGACATATTTGATGCTTTTGCGATGGTTCTTGAAGCTTTCATGCCAATAAAGGCCTTTTAAATTTAATTGAAAAACACAGTGTGTATTTATGGTAAAACACTATGACTTAAAGATCTGCACCGTCCCATGATGCTCTAAATGCTATTAAGGTGGCATTTCCACCTTAAAAGGACTTGTCTTTTGTTAGATTTAAAGATACAAGTATGTGCGTCGATGTCAGTATTAGCCTTATGAATTAATTTAACGTTCATATGGACTTTGTATATTATAGGTTTTATCCTGTACAGATGACCATAGCAGATGTTTTTAATCACTGGGTTTCATATAGTGTTGACATGGGGGATATTTCCCATGTCACATGTACACACTCCTCCTCCTCCCAGCATGCACCTCTTAAACTGCCTTTTCAAAGCGCTTCATCTTTGACCTGACAAACAGAAATGTGTTTGGAATCAAAGTGGTCCAAGTCTGCCTCCTGGTGGACACACAGGAGAAGACACAAACTAAACTGCTTGTTTTTCCTGTAGGCTGATGACGGATTGATGCAGTGTAAGGCTGTACTTTTCTGCCAATTATTGTCTTCATGAATCAATCTATCTAAGTCAAAGCCCAAAGATATTCAGATTACTATCACATGAGGCAAAGAAGGGCAGCAGAACTGAGAGGCTGGAACTACAGAAGGGAATGAAGTGTGCACCTTCTCGTCAGTTCATTATTTCTCTCATTCTGTCTGCTCAGAAGATAATGTTCTCGTTGTATCGTCAAACCAAACCCCTCACTCTCCCGTCTTTTACTCACTCAGGGTTCCTGTGGCTCCTGTTGGGCCTTCAGCTCGGCCGGGGCCCTCGAGGGCCAGTTGGCCAAGACAAGGGGTCAGCTGCTGGACCTCAGTCCCCAGAACCTGGTGGACTGCGTCAAAGAGAACTCTGGCTGCGGAGGAGGATACATGACCAATGCCTTCAGGTACGTGCAGGAAAACGGAGGCATCGACTCTGAGGCGGCCTACCCGTACGTCGGAGAGGTAAGAAAGCCTCAATCCCACACATATAAGAAATGTCATATTAAAGGAATAGTTCACTTAAAAATAAATAAAAATAATAATCATTATTTACTTTACCCCCCATGTTGATGGAAAGTCAGTGTCTTGTCCAGTGTAATCCAAGTCTCCGGAAGCCCCGAGACAAAGATGCAAGATAGAACAATGATTACAAGCTGCGCTAATGGCATGAAATGGTACACACTTCCAGTCTCCTAAGTGGGCGTGGTTGCCCATTACTGAGGGCTGTTGTTTGTCCATGTAGAAAGAAATGAACACTTGACACAGACATGAATTTCATGTTTTCGTATTTTGCCATTCGTTTTTTATCTGCTAGCTTAATATACTCGCTACAGATCTCACAGAGTGTGTTGCTGAGGCAGAGACAGGTCTTGAACAAAGTCAATTTTCTCCTGAAAACAAGCGGGATATTGTGGGCGGGGCCAGCAGGAAAAACACTACTGAGCATATTCAGTGGGCCGCATTAACCAGGAAGTAAACCAGGAAGCTAGAAATCTTTTATGGCGTATGCGCCACGCGAGCAATTCACATTCACATTCACATTCACTGTGGGGGTTCACGCTAACGCTTTTAGCTTAGCGGCTACAGTGAAGATTTCATCTTCTTAAATTAAGGGTCTTTTCAAATCAATTTTGGGATCCGGGGGCTTCCGGAGACCATTTAATGGTTTTGTTTTTCAGTTTATTGACATTTTAATTGTCACATGTTTTGGGAGGCGAAGCACCCGCAGAGGAAACCGCACGTTTGAACATGTCATTTTTCCTGACGTGCTAACACTTGTTCCCTCGCTGTTGTTGGTGACATCCTGCTCTGTGGCCACAGACCACAACTAGAAATTCAAACAACTGGACCGCGAGATAAAAATAACAGACTTACAAAAAAAGGGACAACTTTCAGATATCAGCTGTTTCCCACAAGAGAGCTGTTAGACACAGACTGAAACCAAAGTGGTCAGTGGTTCCTAGCTTGGCTGTCAGGGTGTCACATGTCACACGCAAAGAAAACATAATGGCAAACATAGTTTCCTCTTTGGTCAGAAGAGGGAAGTGCTCGACAGTAAACTCATAGGGCTCTGTGCACAGGGCTGCAACTAATAATGATGACCAATATCAATTAATTCAACAGTCGAGTTTGGTCTATAAAACATCACGAGACCAAAAACCATCATGTGACATCATCAAATGTCTTAATCTGTCCGAACAAAAGTCCAAAACCCCCAAAATGTTAGTCGATCAATTGACCGATCGCCAACTATTTTGATAATCGATTAATCGTTTCTGTCATTTTTCATTTGCTGGGTAGATGTAAGGATTTGCTGCTTTTATACGTTCAGAAAGAGTCTTTGGGTTTTGGACTGCTGGTTGGACAAAAGAAGCAATCTGAAAACGTCCCTTTGGGACCTGGGACCAACTTTTTTACATTTTATAAACTAAACAATTATTTGATTAATCATGAAAATATTTGGCAGATTAATCAGTAATGAAAATAATGATTAGTGGCAGCCATAAAATATTCAATTTACAATGTAAAATAAGGAAAAACAGCAAATTCCCACATTTGAGAACCTGCAACCATCAAAAGTTTGCAACTGATTAATTAGTATTGTAATTAATCACTTGACTTATTGTTGCACCTCTACATTTCTTACATTTCTGTAAATTGTTCTTTGTTTTTTTTGTTATTACTTTGTTGTCATGTATTTGGGAAGGTGGTCCTCAGATATGAGTAACCATGTTGTGTGCATTTAACATTTAGATTTGATGTTAAAGAGGTCTTCACTTTGGGGTTGCAAACATGCGAAAATACTCTTTTCAGCTTGAAATTGCTTTTTATTTGACTTTTCCAAAGAGAAAAAAAAAAAAGAAATCTGAAGCTAGTATTTTCAGCATTTTTCTCTCTCTATGTCTCGTGTTCAGAACCAGCCGTGCAACTACGTTTCATCAGGCATGGCTGCCCAGTGCAATGGCTACCAGGAGATCCCAGTGGGAGACGAGAAGGCGCTGGGTCTCGCGCTGTATAAAGTGGGGCCGATATCTGTGGGCATCGACGCCACGCTGAGCAGCTTCCAGTTCTACAGCAAAGGTCGGTGCTCCGCTCAGGCGTGACGTGTTCATTCCTATCTAACACTTGACTCAGCTTTACTTTTATGGTCGAAGTCGCGTTATTTTTGCAGTGTAATGCAGTTAAGAGGCTCTGACGTTTAATATTTGTGACAGTGGTCTGCTGAACTGCAACCTCAATGTAGGAAACATCTAAATTCATGCTATCCTTTTCTTATTGTTTGTCTCCTGGTTTTGATTTTAATAGTTCACAAACAACGTTTTATCACAAAGAACTCTAAAGTCTCAAAATGTTGAAGAATCCAGGCATACAATTATTTTAGCAACTTGAGCGTTTATGTTCTACGAATTAAAAAACTGGGTATGAAACATGCTGACTCCAGTACTTTTAGTCTTACTTTTAAAGTTGTAATTCTTAAGATTTATGTGGTTGGTTTGGTGACACGAGTGTGCAGACTGTCGCCTCAAGCTCTCCATCTAACGGATCGCTGCGGTGGCTCCGTCTCGCTCCATTACTCCCTGACGCATTCCAACAAAAGAAAATAACCAAACTGACCGTTGGACTGTTTTTTTAGAAGCATTTTCGATGAGCGATTGTAGTTACTACTTTGAACACTGAGCCTTGAACTTTGATGCTCATACATCCGTTGCAGTCTGTATATAGTGCACACATGAATGTATTAATTGTACACTTCCGTCACAAAAAAATATGTAGCACTTATTTAAATGTGCTGTCGTCTGCCAATGAGCTGTCAACTATCGGTTCCTTCTCAGCTGCTCAGTCTATACGACGTATCTTCTGCGGTGCAGAGGCTTGTGGGTCAGAAACAGCCAGAAAAGCATGCTGGTTTGCGTACTGCAAAATGGGACCAGGAGGACATCCTGGTATTATCGGCATACTGCATTTGACATACTATGTATTGGGTCAAACTGGTCAATGTTAACTTTCCGTGAATCCCTCATGTGAAGAGGTAATCTGAGTCTGCAGCGGGAATGGCGGAGTGCACTACCAATAAGAACGGCCGTGCAGGGAAGTCATTAGCGTAAACACATATTACAGAACAAATACAGACCATAAATAGAATCAAAAACGTACTTGATTTCATGAAAATCTTACAGATGATGACTTTCAGGAGTTCTCCACCAGAATTTCCTTCCTGGCAGTTTGGAGAAGGCTTTAAAACGGAACTTAGATTCTCATGTTGGGAAATAAAACTTACAGAAATGACCTGAATAAATGAAACTGAACACACCACCACAGAGAACTTTAACCTGATAACTTGAACAGTGAAACGCTCGCTCTGGGCTACATGGTTGAAGGATCTCCTCCTCCTCCTCACTCTTCCTCTCTGTCATGTGCCCAGGTGTTTACTACGACCCCAACTGTGACAAAGAAGACATCAATCACGCCGTGCTGTTAGTGGGATATGGAGTGAGCAGCAGGGGGAAGCAGTACTGGATCGTCAAGAACAGGTGGGTCGCATCAGCTGTCTGAACGGCATCAGGTGGCTCATAAGGCCCGCCGAAATGAAACGAGGAGGTTTTGTCTGTCGGCGTTGATTTGACGCCTCCTGTCGGCCGCGCTGGTGACAAACTGATGAGCTGAAATGCTGTTTGACTCCTGGCGATGCTCAGCAACGCTCTGTCTTTCCACCTGTGTCGTCATCTTTTGTCTCTCCCCGACAGCTGGGGCGAGGGCTGGGGCAAAAGCGGCTACATCCTGATGGCACGTAACCGTGGCAACCTCTGCGGCATCGCCAACCTCGCCAGCTACCCCGTCGTGTGAAGAGACGAGCCTGGAGCTCAGAGGGAGGACGAAGGGGCTTTGCAACTACGACTACTACGCACAGCAAATGTTCATTAAAGCACGTCAGAAACCACTACAACAAGTTTTATCCTGATTTTTTTTTTTTGGAGCAGCAAACATATTTAGTCAGGCTAAACAACAGGCTAAACAACAGGCTGAAGGATGTTCTTAAAAATGTCCAATGAGGACGTTTGGTTGCCTTGAATTATTTGAAGCACTTTGAAGTCTTTCCAGTTTTATCTCCAAACCAGCAGACTGTGTTCTGCTGCATAAAGAAGTAGTTCTAGTACCTCCAAGGCATGATGCAAGCAACGCTAACCCACTACACAAGCTGGTTAGGTGCCAATTTAAAAAAAAAAACAACCCACCAGGCACAACCAACATTTCACAGTATTTTGCAGGTAGTCGGTGCAAGTTTCAGTCCCTAGTTTTATTTTTTTTAAATACAGTTTGTGTGAAAACTTACAGGTTTTAAATTCAGTGTGACGGGAAACCTTGCTGGGCAATGGGAGCTCTTCCTCTCCTCTCCTGTCGATGCCGATTCGATCGGTGTTTCCACTTTTGTTGCAGTCGTTCTGTTCAGCACTTTTCCGATGATCAAACTGTAAAGTCAAGTTTTCTATGACGTTGAATTAAAGATTTCATGTTGAAGTTGAACGCATCATGTTTGATTCTTCATACTAATCCAGAGAAACAAATATCTTCATTGGATCTTTACTCTACGGATACGAGGCGCCCCCAGACGTTTTTCACAGAACTGAATTAACTAAAGTTCTTTTATGCTGTTGTGTACGAGCTGAAAACTACGTTACGAGAGTCAAGGAATCGTAAACTGATCATTTGGTTTCTTATTTTACGGGGTTCTGTTCCTGGGTTTAGTATTTAAACTATCAGTATCTGGGGTTCTTACACCTTTAAGGTTATCAGTTTTAGTTTCGTCAACCATGAGCCTCTTTAAAATACCATTTTTTTTTCAGTTTCAGACCCAATAAAAATAATCTGATCTGCTTAAAAAATCCGGTTTACTGTCCATAGAAAAAACACAACACGACATTTTTTGTACGACTCTTTTTGCTCTCTCATTTGCAACATAACGCACATCTGATTAGAAAATACAAATGTTCCAGTTTAGTTACTACAATACTGGTGTAACAAACAGGTCGCCACAGGTTCCTGGACCAAATCTGGCCCTCTGACAAAATCATTTGAACCCTGAAGTCTTCCATAGTTCAGGACTTTTCATAAATCTGCTGTAGATAACGATGTAAATATAATGTTCACGTGAGTCCTGTAACATCTAAAACTGCCCCCACGTGAAGAGTCACTATCTGAACGCTGCACGGTGCTGAACTCAAGTGTAATAAACTATGTCGTACAAAGCGTTCTGACACAAACATCAGTTTTTCATAAATGAAGCGGGCTGCATGTGTGGAAACATTCTGGTTTCTCTTTGACCACAACGACATGAGATCGTTTGCGCAATCTCTGCACTGTCACGCAAATTGTGTAAAAGCAGAAATCCCCCTTAAAGAGCGACTAACATTCCCATAACCAGATAATATTCACAGGGCTGTGTTTTACAGTTCTTACTGATTTAACTTCCTAGTTTATCCATCCGTCCATCCAACACTTTGGTCCACAGACCTCAACAACACCTGGCAGACTGCCATGAAACGTGGTGACCTCCTGACCTTTCATCCAGCCTCACAACAGGTCAAACTACCTTTTGACCCACACTTTGGTCCAGAACCACATCTCCCTCCAACTGGATTTCCAAGACGTTTGCAGTCATGCTCCACAGACACTGAATCCTCATTTAATACACCAGAAATATCTAAGCTTGCCCTGGATTGAGGAATGTTTTTCATTTTGTCAACTTGTGCACACAGGATATTGGACATCTCATGATCTCTCTGTATATATTTACATGGCATAAAGCATCTATTTTATTGATCATGATTAAGCACATTTATATAGCGCCTTTCACAAACCCAAGGTTGCTTGATATACGAAAAAAAACTAAACAGAGGGAGAGGAAGAGAAATGTTCATGAAAAAGAAAAGTGTCAGACAATATAGTTTAGTTTAAGAAAATATAAACTACCATAAATTATGATTCTGGTTCAGTTTTGAGGCTTTCAGACTTTAAATGAGAGAAATAAAAAACGTTATTTATTTTTCACATTCCATGCTGTGCTCACAGTTGTTTCAGGTGATTAACACATCAGCGTGGTGCAGATTTCTGTCTGTGAAGAGGAAGAAGGGCGACGGATCATGTGACATTTCCTTCTTAAACTCGGCTCAGGGTGCGTTCAACACAGACACAGCGATGAGTCTCACAGATCAAGGCAAGTCCAACACTTTTCGTCAATGCATTTACAGTCTCATCAAAGAAAATCTTTTTGTGATTTATATTAATGTCGTTAATGAAGGGAGAGCGCGTCAATAAAATGCCTTAACGTGTCGTCGTTTTTAGTTTCGCTTTTATGCTTTACAGGGTTTTTGTTGTGCCCACGCTGCAGGTAAAGTGCGTCTGTGGTGATTAAAAATCACTTTACAGCCATGAAGTTATCTCAATGTATTTGATCTGGTCGTTCTGTGGGATGTTTCTAAACGATGTGCTGGACGTTTTGTTTTACCACAGTATGCCCTTTAAATGATTTATTTATTTTTCTTATTAGTATTTGTGAGATGAGAAATAAGAAGAAAAAGTAACCAATAAGGGCCATTTTCTTCTGATAAAGGTCAATGTTGGGCCTGCCTAGATACTCATGTATAAATCTTTAAGTTATAGGGTACATTTGGGTTATTTTGGGGGGTTATGTACAAGTAAACAAGAGACAGATACCAAGCGGCACTTGTCGCCTACTTTATGTCGAGTTCTAATTTTAGAAGTTGTTCATCAGGTGAAACTAGCAGATCTGCACACTGACACAAGACCAACCTTTATTATTACACTTCCTTTATTAAGTTCCTCTCTTCCCGTCATCCAAACAGCTCTATAATCATGTGATCAAACAATACCTCATGTTAATGCTTTAGTGAAGGCACTGGTGTGTTTGGACTAATGTCTCACTGCTTCATCAGTTTCAGTTCTGCTCTTATATCAGTCGCATCACTCGGGGATTTATGTACAGTTCAGTAGCTTTTTGAATGTGTGGAAGTGATGTTGAGACTGCTGCTGCTGGTCACACGTCGTAGCTGAGAGGTGAGATATGTTTGGCCCTTTTTTTTAATAAATGTGCATGATTCAACATTCAAAACAGCTCAGTTATAATGCAACACAAACAACGCTAACCTCAAATATAAGAAGAGTAAATGAACAGACACAGAGCTGCACAAAGACGTTATACCGACCATGATCCTTCCAATCTTCACCTGCCCAAACACAAACCATGAAAACTCAAGTTCAAGGTTTCAAGGCACGACCCGACGCGAAGTGCCTTGAAACCGTGTAACGCACACCTAGTCGTTGATTATCCCGCTTATACCATGGTCATTTGCCAACAATATAAAATAAACGCCTTCGCAATTTCTTGGTGAAAGTTTTGCACTCAAAATCGAAAGGTTATAAAGCAAGAGCTCACCGTTGTCACATGACAAGGAATAATTCTAGTCCCTTTTAAAGCGAAGGTTCCTCTGCAATCAGCTGCACCGCCACGGTGTGGAGTTGCTTCTAGTCCGGGAGGTAGAGTTGAATAAAAACACAGATTTGGGTCGTACTTAGTTTGCTCGTGAGTCGATTAGTCAAGCTTTCTAACAAAGGCTGGTCCATTTGATAGATTTGATAGTTTATTCCATACTTTGATATCGATATGGCGGATGAATGTGATTAAACTTGAGCCGAACTACCTGTGCATTAAAGGGTTTTAACGCACACCCGCCGGCCAATCAGAATCGAGTATTTACCCAGACCGTGGTATAATAGGAAATAAACACTCAACTTGTTTCAGCGTGATTCTTTGTTTTCTCGGACATACTGTATATGATGCACGTACTTTATGGATTCAGCTCAGTTCCTGGAACATCTCACAATCTCACCTGTAGATTAGTCACAGTGCCATAAAGTACTTTTAGACTCAGGACAGAGGTGCACCTTTACAAAGCTTTAGCAGATGCATATTGTATTTTCTCTCATTTAAGCCCATAAAAGTAGGGACACTCTAGATGTTCTCCTTTCTGAGCATATCTATGCCCCAAACTCCATTATGAAGTTTTGCACTCTATCGTTTGATTTTTCTGCTGGTTTTTGTATTATTTTGTAACATTGTACTATTTTTCTTATTATTTTAGTGCTGCCCAACACTTTCCTACCTCATATTCTTTATTTATCTTTATCATTAACTTGTTCTGCTTGTCAAAGACATGGCACAAACCTTAACCTTGTGGGTGTGAAACTAAAGTTCAATCGATGTTGATGTGCTGCTGCTGATTTCCTACCTAACTGGGGAAACACATACCTGCAGCCAACTCGAGAAAACCACTTCCTGCTCCTAACACACACACAATGCTTGCGTTGTTCCTCATACAGTCAACTTCACTGTAGAAGCCTAATTTTTTTTTTTTATGCTCAAGATGTACAATCTTAATAAAATGAAATACTTACTGGTTTAATCAACATTGCTGCAAATGTTCCAGTTAGCTAAAAAAAAAAAAAAAAAAAGCTCATATCTGCAGTCGCTTAATTTGTTACAGCTATCCTCAAAGAATCAATAAATTTACTGGGGATTCCCGATATGTTTTCAGCTTTTAGCTTTCAGCTTCACCTTTTAATTTATTGCAACCTGAAAACTTTTTGTCACCACTAATCTTCCGTCTCTGAGACGTTGATTCTCTGTGAGTGGGTTTAAACTATTTGTATTTGTATCCGACTCAAAGCTTTTATCTCTGCCAGGCGGTTTGTTTTCTCGGTGAGTTCCTGGCATCCGTCTTTATCAAAGGTCAGACAACATCCTGGCTTGTCATGTGGTCGCTGTCTCTGCGTGTGTTTACAGGCCTGATGTTGGGGAGCCTGCTGCTCTTCTCCCTGTGCGTCAGGGCAGCGGCCATGTTTGACAGCAGTCTGGACCTCCACTGGGAACTGTGGAAGAAGACGCACGAGAAGAAGTACCAAAGTGAGGTAAAAAGGGGTGCATTTAAATATGTAAGAGTTTTCTGTTTGTGAGGCCAAAATCCATATGTATGATTGATCAATAACTTATACAGTATTTGACCTCGTGCACTCTTTCTGTTCGTCTTGAGGTGGAGGATAGGAGCCGCAGGGAATTGTGGGAGAAAAACCTGATGCTCATTACCATGCACAACCTGGAGGCCTCGATGGGACTTCACACCTACGAACTAGGCATGAACCACATGGGAGACTTGGTGAGACACTCGCTCACTGTACTGGTTTATACTGGTGTGGAGGGGGGGGAGGGGGGGGTAGTTATTGATTTATGATTATCACTTTTATTCGTTAATGACTATGGATTTAAGGATGGTGGAAGGTCAGAGGGATACAGAACAGATGTAGTGGCTCAGCAGCTAATCGTTATAATGAAGTGTAGTTAGGTATATTTTTATATATGCTGGAATACTGACAAGGCTGCAGGCAACTGGACCAACAAGAGGCTCTGAAGGTTCTGTGATGCAAATGTGTTTGGGGATATAAAACATTAAGGTCCAGTATTAACTTAAAAGAAGTGGACCGGAGCTGCCAATAAATACTCACTCACACACAAGTTTTAATCTTGAAAAAGTCTCATTTAACTCTGCTCGTGACCCATTTTTCTTCAACTTTTTCAGCTTATATTTGTCGGCTTAAAGTCTCGCTACAGTTACAAGAGTTTGTATACATTCAGTACATTCAGTATATTATGTGTACTGGCTGGTGTAGCTTAAAAAATGTTTGCTGAAGCAAGGTAGCCGGCTGAAAGTGGTGGCAAATAATCCATTAACTTGGTGGTAAAGGAAAAAAAAAGTGTAAATCTTTTGTATTTCTTTTTGGCGGCAGAAAATAACGCTGAGATGGAAAATGCCGAAGCTGTAATTAAAGCACAGGACGAAACATGTTCAACTGCTTTACGTCATTGGCGCCACTCTTTGTGCCAATCGGAGTGTTATCTGAGGCAATAAAATGTGTGCTCATAAAAGTTTGATATTTTTCCTGAAGTTCCTGTTAGATTGCAAGATTCTTATTGTCCAGGAGGGATTATCATACATGAACTAATCATTACATAATATTATCATACTAAGTCAGTGAACAAGTACAGTGAATTAAAAGCCTCATTTATTGATTTTGGCCTCTTGCGGGCAACATATCAACATATCACTGACATATTACCGCCTTAAAAAGTTATTACTGTGGATGTTCCAGCAAACAGTTGCCTAGTCGACTAGCAACATTATCATCAGTAGTAGTGTTTGTGTCCACCTGACAAATGTAAGTGAAATGTTCACTCTCCTTTTAGCTCTGCTTTAGTCTCCAACTCTTGAGAAATCTAACCAGCACTTCAGGTGCTAAATGTTCCCCTTTCTTCACCAGATAGTTGCTAACTTTAGTTAGCTAACGGTAGCTCACTGAAATCAGATGCGTGCTGTAGTTGGAAACAGTAAACAGTAAAGTTGTGAGCTGCAGAACCAAAACAACGAACTGAAAGATGCTAAAACGCTCCATAGAGAAATACTGCAGATCATGTTCTAATTCTGATGATGACAGAATGGAACGGTTGTTTAATTTCATAGCTGACAAGTCGGCTGCTTTTGTTTCTAAAGTTTGGAAAAAGTGACAAGATGGATTATTTGTTTAGGATCACTTGTAACTTATGTTGCTACTCTGGTTTATGATCTCTCTCTCTCTGTATATATATACACACTCACCGGCCACTTTATTAGGTAGACCTGTTCAACTGCTCGTTAGCGCAAGTAGCTAATCAGCCAATCACATGGCAGCAACTCAATGCATTTAGGCATGTAGA
>JBBPCS010060129.1:0-17710 GCA_037974645.1 Hollardia meadi
TGTTTGGGTGGGTTTTATGGGTCAAAGAACATCCACATGAATACCAGGACTCAGAGTTTTCCACTAGAACATTGTACCATGGTTGTGGGTTTAATGTTGTGGCTGATCGGTGTATATTGGTAATTAATCTATTGTACAAAAAAAGTTAAAAATTCACAAGTCAAAGGTCACATCTTAAGATGCCGTCTTTTGTCTGAGAAACAGTTTCAATATGAATGATATTCAGTTTTACATTGATATAAAAACAAAACTTAGAAAATTATCACATTTAAGAAACTGGAACCAGAAAATATTTACAACTTTTGTTAATAAATTATTTAATGAGTTATTAATTTCTTGCTAAAATGGCAGCTAATTAATTTTCTGTTGATTGGCTAGCAATCATTCAAAGACTTTCATGCTTTTTACTCGCATTTAATTTGCATTTCTTCTTTCTCCCTTTCCCTTCCTTCTGTCTTCTTATGTGTGCCATTTGGTTAATGTATTCATATTTTATGTCTGAACTAAATTTTTGATATTTGTTTTTCTTTGTGAACAGACCAGCTTTCTGCACTGAGCAGCCTCAGGCTTACAGAAAGTCATAAATCTGTCTGGATGAGTTATGTGCAGGGTGGGAGAAGGCTTCTACATATCCAACACAAAGAATGCCAAGGACAAACTTCTTCTCCTCACTGGGGGAGATTCTCACTGAAAGTACAGAGATTTGTCTGAGTCTTGGCCTCTGACCCTGAGGGAGTTTTAACGCCTGCACTCCATTGCTACACTCGCATTTGTTTAATGCAATTTCTTTTGTCTCTATGTCTTTTTTTGTAGACAATACTGTTTTTCCTCCCAAACCTGGAGGTAAGATGCATATTTAATATTAAAATGGTTGCATAATTTGGGCTGAATAAGGAGCAGTAATTAAAGGTCAAAAGTTTAAACTGACGCCAGAGTTGGTAAATGAAGCCTCCGTGTTTGCCCTTGCAGAGACAAATTCACTTGAAACACTTTATCCTACAATACTTGTATGCAATTAAGCTTAATGACAGTATGCAGCACCAGGCTTTCTATGAATCATCTTCCTTTTTTCCTCATTGAGCACTTGATGAAAGCATGTGAGAGTTGTGATTATGAAACGATATTTTTAAGTAGAAATTATCACATCCTCGCTGTGAGTTTTTCACAAGACTCCCACAATCCTCCTCATGCTAATGAAATTAAGAACACACAACAGGAGGCCATATTTCTTTGTTAGTTTGCATGGGTGACTGCAACACTGTGATGATACTGGTGATAAATTAAGCCATTATGTTATGCTGTTAAAGTAGGTCTCGCCACAAACAGTATAGAATCTGTATCTTCTCATATTCACACCCTTCTTTCCTCTTTTTGCCTTCGCATATCTCGGCTCAGCAGTGTGCAGACGTGAGGAAATTCACTGCTGGCTGAGAGACGAGGGTTCGCACCTGCGTCGCCTCCAGCCATGCCTGATATAATCTAACCCACCAAACTGCTTTAATGAAGCTGTCAAACACACTGTACGTTATTCAATTATTCACGACCTTGATGCAGACTGTGTGTATATGGAGCTTTATATAGGCTATGCATGAGTAACAGGAGCCATAATCCTTGAAGTATTAATGAAGCAGGTGAAGAACGAAATGCCACAACGTCTAGCAGTCAAATCACAGTTGACTCTGGCTTGGGTAAATTTACTCAGTCGACCAAGGAAGTTTGGCTGATAACCAACCTGGGTAGATGATTCTCAACAGGGGGCTCAGGAGCCCCAAATTGTGTCACAACACCGATTACACTGTCTTCTGTATATTATGTTTTGACCAAATATATTTTGATGGAGATGTAATTGCTGCCTGGTTTCGGAGTGTTTTTACTTCCAATGAAGGAAGTGCTAGCCTTTTAAGAAGGTGTAGGCAGGTACCTCCTGTAAAAAAAAAAAAAAAAAAACAAGGCAAAAAGTGGCAAAAAAGTAAAGACAGTGAACAAACATCTGTATTTATTTGTGGTGAATTAACAAGTCATCTTCACCCGAACCGATTGTCACGTTGCTAACACGAGGAGTGCAGGCCCCAGGTGCAGACACTGATGGCAGAAATGGTGCAGTATAAGGATCTTTATTAAATACAAAGAATAAGGCTTACGTGTGGTGACGCAGGCGACAATCAAAACCAGGAATTAGTACAATTTAGGGAAACAAATCCAAATAGGGAGCAGGCAAAAAAATCTGAGTTTAATGAGCAGGCAGAAACAAAGATACCAAAAAACACATGAGAAAATACACTAGGAGACAAGACTGGAATGGATGTACACAAAGCAACGCAACAAACTGGCAAAGACCACTGACTACTAAACAAGATAACAAGATACAGGTGCAACTAATCAGGGTGGGGCAGACAATCAAAACTGGTGGGAAAAAAACAAAGGCAGGAAGTGTATAGCAGGACATGAAACAGGAGGAAACAACTAGCCTACAAAATAAAACAGGAAATGACAAAACCATGACACTGCCACATATACACCAGGAAAATATTCCCAGTTTCTCTCAAGTGTGAGCACAAACTATCACATTAATATTACATTCTATTAATTTCATGTGGACATGACGGATATAACATTACAGACACAGATGATCTTCCTCAGGTAAAAGTGAAGAAGTAAGCACACCTGTATTTATCAGACAATGATGAAACATCACAACATTATCTTAGCCTAAATGGGACATTTTCACAAAGATAAAATAATGATCCAGTCAAAGTTATCAAAGTTCAAGAACACTAACATGTTGACATTCTTTATATACTGTATACTTGACATTTAGACATGGTCTATTATGTACATGCACTCTATTTGCTTATTTATTTACCAAATCATAATATAATATTGGAGGCAACAAGCAAAGAATGCTATAAAGTCTAAGTATTGGTGTACTTAACAAGTGCAAGCCCTAGATCTTAAATATGATTTGAACAGGGCTTAAAAATGTATTGGATAATGAAGTTGGTTGCTTTAACTTCTGTCTTACTTTTAAATTTGTTTTGGGGGAACAAAACTGGAAAACAAAACCAACATGTAACCAATGACCACTAATACAAGCTCTGGACTACCATCATTGACTCTGGTAAGCAACGTCCAGTTGGTGTTTGGATCTGCGTACATCAACATCATTAAAAGCAAAGGTACGCCGGACATGGTAGCTTCATTTTTACTGTATATCCTCTGTATGTTCAGTCGTGAAATAGATTTTAAATGGCATTTGTAATGGTCTTGAACAGGTCTTAAAAAATCTTACATTTAATTTGTTAAAACCTGTAGAAACCCTGTGATTTGATACAAAGAGATGTAATGATGGCCACATACCTGTTTATAACAGCCTGCCACAATCCACTGCTGGCAACGATAAAATAAAAAGTGACAGAGACAAATACAGCAATCAGACAAACACTACCAAACACATTATGCTGTTTGTCCTTGTTCAGGATGTGAAGGGATTAATGTGCATGTTTAGCTGAGTGATTGGGGTCCAGGTCTGTTTTGAAACACAGTTTGGCTGGTAGCTTAATGAACCTGAGGTTTGGATGGACCAGTGACTGTGGGTGGGAGGGAAAACAAAATCTGTTTCCCGCTTGGATGCAGTGTGATGAGAGCACAATGTCCCGTACACAAGTCCGGCTCTCTGAGCTGCTGGCACAAACATGGTAAACACACGCCATGGACAACATGACTGCTCATCATTCACAACATTTGCCTTTAAGGTTTAATAATGGAACTACATTTCACGGGTTACAAGATACTTTGGAATTACATCTGTGTTGGATCCTGTTTATGAATACGAGGATGGGTGGGAGTTTCCATTGCTAAAACCTGGGGGTTGGTCTTTAATGTAGTCGAACAAATTACATCTAAAGAATAACATTATTTATATAGCACCTAAAAACAGTGTTTACAATGTGCTTTGACAGACAAAGCAATAGCAGAATACTTAGGAACACAACAGAAAGCCAAACAGAAACAAGACCGATTAAAGAAAAGTTAAGATAAAGTTAAAACAAAGAGACATAATATACAAAGTACAAAGATACAAATTTAAATAAAAACAAATAAAAACAATAAGATATTAAAATGGATTCAATAAGAAAAAAAGAAAAGAAAATTAAATTAAATTAAATTAAATTAAATTAAATTAAATTAAATTAAATTAAAAGAAAAGAAAAGAAAAGAAAAAGAAAAATGAAAAGAAAAACAAGATAAGAAGATAAGCAACAACAGTGTCGTAACTAGTGTATACTGCAAAGCGTTTAACATCACAACTTTCTGTGACCTATGGAGTATTCAGAACTGATTGATGATTTTATGAATGCTATATTGACCCAGGGACTGCAGCTTCTGAAAAAAACAATGTTTTTAAAAAAAGAATACTTGGAGTAAGAAAAAACTATCAAGTATCCTATGCAAAAAAAAGTATGAGGAAGATAATGCTTAATTAACCTAAAGCTGCTGAAAGGACATAAGTGTCTCTGCTTTAAACAAGTTACTCACTTGAACACCTTTTGCCAACTGTATTTCAGAAAATTGTCCATGTAGAAAGTCGGTAAATGTTTAATTTAAGCATCCCTTCCTGATGTTTCAAGATACAGAAGACGTCTCTTTCTTCACGGTGAAGTCGATTCTCAGTGTGCAGTACTTGCACTGCAGGATTCAGGTTTCCAGATGACAAACGCTTTCCAAGCCCCATTTGTACACTGTTGGCAGAGACTACCATGACACACCTGCTCATCAGGAGCGATAACCATTCACACATACACTCACACACCGATGGCTTTTTTGGGGCTCAGTATCTTGCCCAAGGACACTTTGACACGCAGAGTGCAGGGGTCGCAGATTGAGCGACCGATCTTCCGCCCAGTGGACAACCGTTCTACCTCCTGAGGCACGGCCGCCCCCCATCTCACATGAGCTGAATCCAAATGTCTGGACTTCACTGCTCAGACTCACAGACTTCACGGGGCAGTCTGTGAGTGCTGAGGGCTGTCCAAACCCAGATTTCATACAGTCCACAAGGGCCCTCAAGCAGTCTTTCTGCAGACTTCCAGAGAGTCTGCTTGGGGCACAGACTTCATCATGCTTCCCAGATGTAACTACCCATAATATGGACGTAACGTTGTAGTTTTTCCAATTGCCAACTAAAAAACAAGAAGAACTTAACATGAATTTGCAACACAATGACTTTAGTAAAACATTACTTGAATCGTGTAGGCCATTATTTAATATTAAACCACACTATCCAGAAATATGTAGTACAGGCTCAGACTTGACGTGATGACAGAGAACATGTCACTGTACATGTACAGTGTATGTATACAACTGAAGTGTGCGAGGTCTAGGTCCATAAGTGGACATTTGGATTCAGCCATGGACTCATTATTAGCATATTGGACTGTGATTGACACCCAAACCACTACTACTAGGACTAAACTTTAGTCTTTTAGGCCAGAAAAGTGACATATGTGGCATATTTTTGTGATTTAACCATCAAGTACAAATACAGGTATGATGGTTTGTCTTGATATTGTCTTGGTAAATGGACTTATATTTATATAGCACCTTTCAAGTCTACCAACTCCTCAAAGCGCTTTACAACACTTGTCACATTCACCCATTCACACACATTCATACACTTGTGGCAGAGACCACCATCTAAGGAGCCACCTGCTCATTAGGAGAGGTAACCATTCACACATACACTCACACAATGATGGCTATGCCTTCAGGGGCAATTTGGGGTTCAGTTTCTTCTTCTTGTGATCATCTATACAGAGCTCTACATCGTCAGGCAGCTGCCTACATAAGAGATTTACTATAGCCTTATGTCACCACAGCCTGGACTCACCAAATGGTGTATGAATAACACCCCAGTGTCTTTTTGCGTGTCATCAAGACACATTTTTTGCTTTTCGCGTGTCATTTAATGGTGTCCACATTAGGCTTTTCTCGTAAATTTTTAGGCATGAATGCAATAGAGAAAACAATGCGAGATGATGTAGTATAAAGAGTGAGAAAGTCCGCACTCCGAGTTTGGGGTGGTGGATGGGTCAAACAAGCAGTGGACCTTTGTCCAGGAGACCATTGTTCGTGTCCTGTATGAAACCAAAATTTGATATTGTCCGGTGTTAATTCTTGTCCGTGAGTTAAGTTACATAATGTTTTGAACTTACGTCAAATAAGTAACATAAGTAATTAACCCTTACCCATAACTGAACTGATTTTAACCCAAACCATGATGTTTTTTTCCCCCCTAAACCTAACAGAGTAGTTTTGTTGCATAAACCGAATCAAACTGCAACTGCAGGTCATGTGACTAAGACAACCAATGTCACCTACGTTGCTGTTGCATGTCTAAAACTCATAAAATGTGGACGGCGTTACATGAGACATGAAAAGCTTAAAATGTGCGAAATTACTTGAATGTGTTCATGCGCCATCCCATGAGATCATGTTGGTCACCAGCAGGTCTTTAAGGTCCTTGGATCAGGTGTGCTAGTAGTTCCTCGATCCAGGCTTCAAACTAAAGGAGACCATGCATTTGAGGTTGTGGCTCCTGAACTCTGGAACTCTCTTCCATTGGACTTGAGATCTGTGGACACCGTTAAAAAACACCCATTTGTTTAGACTTGCCTTTATGCTATGTGTCTATCTCTCTTTTCTTTGTTTATTGTCTGCTCCATTGTGTTTTATATGAACTAATATGTTTATGCATTGTTGCCTCTGTGAAGCCTCTGCTCTAGAAAGGTGCTATATGAGTATGTATTTCTTCTACATTTTGACATTTGAAGTCATCTTAAAGCTGTGTTTATTAAAGGTTATACACAAACATTTGACTGCACACAACATGTCAAGTTGCACAGTACGTACTGACACACATATGTTGATACCACCCACATACTGTTTGAAGCACTGCGTGTGATGTGTGGGATTTTGGTTCTACAGTATGTGTCTTTCTGAACATCCATGTATAGGAACATTTTCACATTTCTTGGTAGCATTCTGGTTTTCTTTCAGTTGCTGCGAAATCTCTCAGCTACAGTCTCACTGCCTTTTCTGTTCTGCTCAATTAATCAGCAGCGTCACTAAACAGACTCTTTACCATCAGTGGCTCTAAATTGCTTCCAAGATGAACAGCTAAAAGCAACACTTTGAAATTACTTTTAAAATTAACTACCAAAGTCAGCAGCCCCAAATTGGAAGCAGAATGATCAATTAAAAGCAACAGACCTAAACAGTTCTGGAAATGAACTCCACAAAGCAGTGGCCGTAAATTATTATGAACAAATGAAAAGTTTATTTCCAAAGCGCTGTAATGTATATTGACTTTGGTGGGGGAAAAAAAGAAATCTCATTAACTGCAAATATCTGAGGAGCATCACTAACACTGAGTCCAATCTGTGAAGTGGTCTCAGTGTTTTTCTGGCAGGGATGGAAGTTGTTTGAATTTCTACCAATAATTTTAAAGGTGCAGGTTTTTTTGTTTGTGTTGTAGTACACATGATTGTCTTGGTCTTGAAAGTCTCAGTCTTGTCTTGGAATTGAACACATTTTTACTTAGTCTTGTCTTGGTCTTAGACAAAGAAGGGATTTTATTTCAAGATCACATCTGCTGGGATATCACTGTATTGAATAATTGTTTGATACATTCTGTATTTGATGATTTCTCAACCTGTTCTCATCCTAAGTCGTCACATACCGACGATTTGTCATGTGCCCCTCGCATTTTATCCAGATGCTCAAGGTACCCTTTGACGTAAATGGCTGACACGCCAAGCCTTCCCCTCAGGGTCTCTGGGCAACGTGAAAAGGTTCATGCCCCGAGCGTCTTATCCTGACGAACAAGGTCTATGTTATTTTGGTTAAGTTTAGGCACAACATCTACTTGGTTAGTTTAAGGAAAGGACTGGTGACGCTTGGTTTCAAATGGGACGTGAACTCCGTTCTCCGGGATGAAATTCATGTGTGTGACCTTCCACCCCTCATGGGATTTTTTCGCTTTGAATCTACGTCACGCCATGTCATCTTTGGGTCTCAGGTGGACGGCTTTACATTGCAGGTTCATTCAACCCTTGTACGTCTCTGCCTGACGCCAAAGGGTATAACTTGTGGGTCTGGATGAGACGCGAAGGACCGTGACAAAATGTAGATATCTGACGAGCTGGAGATGAGAACGAAGAGTCACCCAGGAAATCTGATGTTTGGCCCAAAAAAATGCATTGTGTTAGGTAGATGGTAAAACATGGTAAAGGATTGTAGAATAAAGATGGTTAAGTTGATTTCAGGTACTTAGTGTTTGTATTTGTTTGTTCAGAGAAAAACAAAAGTAAAATTTCCTCTCATAAATACCTTTTGATTATTTCAGTAAGACATTTATTTATTTATTTCTACATTACAGTATACAGTATGGCATTAAAAGAGCAAAGAGGCTGTTTTTATGATCTTTCAGATCAATTTAAATAGTGCTTGGTTTGCACATTTCACATTTTATCATGTGTCATGCAGTGTGGACTGATCTGGTCTTGGCCTTGGTTTGGTCTAAATCCCTCACAGTCTTGGTTTTGTCTCAGTCTTGATGCACATTGCTCTTGGTCATGAATTGGTTGGGTTCTAGGTGGTCTCTTTTTTACTTTATTATTCTGGGTTCAATGTCATAATTCTGACTGAAACTCAGAACTAAAATATTTAATTTGCACGTGGCCCTAATCCTCTTCCGTTCTTATGAAAAAGGGATAATTAGAAAAAAGAACCTGTGAAAATTGTCTCCTGTGTTCTCCTCCCACTACCCACTTTGCCTACCTTAGTTTGGACCTTTTTTTAAAACTTTATAGAAGAGACCACAGAGGTACAGAGTGGTCTGTGGTCAATGTTTATTGTCTTGTTTTCTGATCTCGTACAGTCGTCCAACATGGCCGCTCTGCTGCCTTGGCTGCTGCTAACTGCCTCTGCTGACAGATCTCTGCTCAAAATTCTGCCCTTTATTTGCTGTTCTGACTGGGACAGAAAAGGCAGGTCGATTTCTTTTTTCTTTTCTTCCAACTTTTCATGTAGCTGGTTTGTCAGAAAGTTGAATCCAGCCCCTGTGATGCTGAGAAGCAACAAAACAACTGGAATGTTTTATTTATGTGTGTGTTTGTGTGCATATTCACGTCCATGTGTATGTGTGTGTGTGTAATTTGTTCTGGCGTCTCATCAGTAACCGAGTTATTATGTTTAATGTCTGTGTTTTAAGACGGAAGCAGCAAGAGCATGTTGAGTATCCAGGAGAGTAACCATCTGCTCTACGTGTGTGTTCATGTATGTGTGTGTGTGTGTGTGTGTGTGTGTGTGTGTGTGTGTGTGTGCGTGCATGTTTTTGTCATTGCTCGTTGGGTGAGCCAAATGCGCCATGTCAAAAGAGGGGATTAATTAAGCTGTGTGTGACACTGCGCACTCGGAGAAAAATATCTACATTTTTGTGTGTGTGTGTGATGTGCTGCACTGCAAACCAAAATAAATAATGAAAATACAAACACAGATAAGTTGTGTACAGGGCTGAAAGACGGATAAGGGAGAGAGGGAGAAACATGATGTAACAGAGTTGAAAGTGCGTGAGAGAGACCAACGGAAACAATTGTGAAGACTCATTTATGACCTTGGGTTTCCAGCACAGGGTCACCATGAAACCCATTATGAACAACATTTAAATAAAATGGAAAAAAAATTAATATATACATCACAAACATCATCAGCCACCTACAGAGGTGGCTTGCATAAGAGGTCATGTGAGAAAAGCAGCTTGGAGGTGGTACTTAAGTTTGTACAGAAAAAACCCTTAACCACAGTGTACATATTTGATGTGGCATCAACCTTTTTTATTCACTTTTTTGAATATGTTCCACTTCATTCATACCGCTGTTCAAATGTTGTTTCAGTGTGTTTCATGATGAAGGCCATAAGCCGAAACGTGTCGGTCAAACAATAAAGTTGCTCTATATACTACAAATGTTGCTGGATTCACATTTTAGTGAAATACAAAATTTGAGGCTTTATCTAATTAGTCGACAGCTACTCCAGCAACCTCGTTACGCTGCAATGCTCACGATAAACCAGAAAACAACATTTTTGATGGAAGAAAAATGAGATATTCCATTAACTGAATGCTAATGTAAACACAGTGCATATAGGTTGCAGATCCAGTTAGTGTTTAAAAAGTTTGGAATCACGTTCCACACAGGCTTGATTCTGAGTGGACTACTCTGTGTTTCTGAATGGCCTTGCATGCTTTTGGGCTGTAGAAAGTCCTTTTGTATGATGGGTTTGTTTTGTAATTAGAGAACAAACCACTGTACAATGGTTCAACCAGACTGACAACTGAAAGGGAAGAAAGTGACAAAGATACCTCTAAGCAACTGTTCAATAAGAATATGAGAAATCACCAGTCATTGCTAAAAGAAACTGGAAGCTTAACATCAAACTGTGTGCAGATTTAAACAGGAACAGGTTCCTGTTTCAGTGTCAAGCGAACAATAATGTCTGTAACAAGCTGGAATTAACAGGGGCGTTGCTTCATAACAGAAATAGAAGGTTGGTCTAGGTTTAGCACTGTTGAAATTGGCGCACAGAAGATCAAATGTACGGATTGCATTCACCAAAGAAAGAAAATTAGACAGCTTATATCATAATTATGAGTTAGTATCTCGTAAACAAGAGAAAAGATCTCATTATTACAAGAAATGATCACATGATTATTAGATCAGGATCTCATAATTGTGAGATTAGGATTTCGTAATTATGTAAAAAGTTAAGGTTACCTCGTTATCAGTCACACCAACCCTGGCTACAGGATAAAACAGTGGGCAACGTGGTGCTATCACATTTAATCTGCTTTTTTTTTTTTTTATTGGTGTGAGACACTGGGAAATATTCATGTTATTTAATGTGGACGCCATTGATATTAGTATGTCAGCACTGCGCAGGCATCTCAAGTCTTTGGGATTGTGCTGGTGGAAAGCCCAGTCTGACCTGCTGGAAGTTGCTATATTTCTGCAGGAGAAGTTAAACCAATACAGGATGCTTCATGGATATAAATTCATTTGAAATGCATCCAGGCTGGCTTATGTATTAATGGTGCTGTTGATGTATTTTCCCGTATGGTCATATGGTTACATGCCTACTCCACAAATAGTAATCCAAAGGTTATCAATCATGACTGCTAGCTAAAGTTAGACATCACCATTTCCCACAGAGGTGACACCACGTCGGCCAAATAAAAAGCACAGTTGTAAAAAGCATCATCCATAAAAAATTATGCCTACTTGAAATGTCCATTAAAATGTAGCCTATACATTTGAAGTATCAAGCTAAACAAGCTTATAACTTAAGCTCCCTTATGTGGCCTCTACTGAACAGTGGCCAGCACATGGAAGCTCAATCCTGATCTCATAATTACCAGATCTTTTCTAGATCCTTATCTCGTAATTATGAGCTCTTTTGTCATAATTACGAGATCCTGATCTCATAAATACGAGATTTTTTCTTGTAATTACGAGAACTCATAACTCATAATTACAAAATAAGGTGTCTTAATTTTTTTTCTTTGGTGAATGCAATACGCTTCCGTATTTTTCTGCTATATTTCAATTTAAAACAGCAATATATATATATATATATAAATCTAATTAATATTAATATATTTGGACCTATGTAACTTCTGTATGGGTAATGCACGGTGGTGCTTTGAGCTACATCCTAACAGCATCATGGTAATCTGATCGTGTCCATTTTGTGGACATTTTCGTGGAACTCTTATTTGTTGAGAGAATTTTTACATTGATGCTATTTGAACAGTCTCTGGTTTCAGCCGCATGCCCTCTCTATGTCTCCACCAGTTATCCTATAAGGGCATCAATTGTGGTTTAAATCAGGGAGGAAACCATCATAGTACAGTTTAAGCAGAAGTGTTCACACAGCTCATGTCTCAAGATCATGTCTTTTATAGGAATCACCAGCCAACAGACTGATTGACTATTCTGTCCAAAACCTTTTAAAGCATCTGCACCATTTACAAGACGAGGGCTGCTGCACTCTGTGAGAGCTGTTAGACCAAATAACTACAAGGCACAAACAAACAGGGAAGAACATGTATTTAAACACAAATTCATGCACGCAGGTTATCACACTCATCCATGTATGTACCCATCCGTCTCGATTCTTAATTTCTCCATCTTAGTCCCAAAATTATCTTTTAAATTGATAAACATCGTATGAAGCAATAGTTATAGTGTGTGCTCCATTCTCATCCACTGCAGCTGTTGTTGGTAAAATCATTGGTGTCTGTGGAAGGAAATTTAAAGTACCGTAAAATGGGAAGTAACTCATTGGCTACTGTATGGTGCTTTCATCTCTAACCTGTTTGGTTCAGTTGAAACAAACACTGTTTTCTGTTCTTTATTTAGTTAGGTTTGTGTGGGCTGGTGCAAAAGATGTTAATAAAAATATGGTGCGGACCAAATAACCACAACTTAAAGCACAACATGCATAATTCTGCATAACCAGTCAGGATTTCATGACAGTAGATATGTGATTTTAGCATAAATTCAAAAGCTAAATTATAGCTGCTGCACAGCAATGAGTCAGGACTGGGCATTTTGAGGAGGAAGAAGACAAATGAGAAGGGAGCCTTCTGTATTTCAGCAGAACTATCTGGACCATAATTATCATTTAACCTTGAAGTCGCGTCTCTAATTCACACAGCACAATTCCTGAGTTGGTATAAGATGTTCATCCTCCATCAACTGGTTCTCACAACCTTTGCCACCAATGGAGCAGAGAAGTGGTGTCTTCACACATGGCAAATACATGATGTTCTGTCAGCAGAACAGCCCATAATTATTTAAAACGTCTTAAATTCAAAAAAATCTTTGAAATCGTTTGTCTATATAATCCAGTGTATCTCAGTCCTGGTCCATGGGGACCCCCTGCCCTGCATGTTTTAGATATTTCTCTTCTCCAGCACACCTGATTCAAATGAATGACTCCTTATCAGGCTTGATGACAAGATATTAATTTAGATCAGGTGTGTTGGAGCAGGGACATATCTATAACATGCAGGGCAGGGGGTCCCCAGCACAATGCCTGATCAGATATAAGAGGGTCATTTTGATCCAGATTACTTCACGCTACATGACTTAGGCAATCACAGGGGCTGCATGTAAAGAATTTGTGTACTTCATCTATACAACATAGAGATGTTTGTGTTTTATTTTATTTTTTCCAAAGATTGACTGCTCTATACGTGAGAAATGTATGTTTGAAGATGCTCTAATTCCCATTGACAATAGTTTACACAGATGGAATTAAAATATTATAAAAATTAATTTTTTGAGGAAAAAATTCTGAAATGTATCACACTTCTTCTACCACCATATGAAACTTTTGTAATGATTTTTCATGAACATTGAGGATTTCTTTTGTGAGAATTTTCAGTTTCTGTTTACGGTCAAACATTTTGATGCACTGTGGGCTCAGTTTTTGATATTTCAAAAGATCTGGCTGGATCGTTTGTGGAGGACAGTCTGAAGATGCTGTGTAGCAAGTTTGGTGTCAATTGAGCAAAAAATAATGTAGGAGATAGGTTTAAAGAGTTTTGCAGTTTTTGAGAAAAACAGAGTGATGGTCTTTGCAATTCCTTCCAGCTCAAAGTGTACGAAAATTTCTGCTCAACTCGGCCTACATTGTGGTGAATCTTGTAGCACGTACAGCTGATTTGATATTTTCAAAGTTTTAAAATTGAGATGATTGCTGTCGCGCCACCATTGGGACTATTAACACAAAGCCTGTGTGCAAAGTTTGGTTTGTTGTCATGCACAGGAAGGCAAATTGGCACTGCATGGGCATCACTATATCTGCGTATTTTCACTGGTCTGTTCATTATATTAACAAGTTGCAGTCTTGAACCCATAAGATTCAGTAAAGTGAATCTCCGTTGTCAGTCTGCAGAATTTGAGGTCTGTCATTGTGGTTATGAATTACTGCCTTGATTATTGTTTCCCTCCAATCATGTAATCACTGTATCACATAAATAATAATAATAATAATACAATTAAAACAGAGATTTGTGTAAAGGCTTTTAGACATAAAGAGTTTATCATTAAATACTTTTTAGTAGATATTTTAGTAAATGTGATCATTTTGTCAAGGATCTCCATCTTGAATAATGAATAATGAATAACATTTGAATAATGTCGTCATGCATATGAATATTTCTGTTGTTTTCTTTGCACTTGATTATATATTCATTAATTTGTTTATTTATTTTATATTAGATAATGCAGACATATTTCAAATGTGTTGGCTCTTTATTAATTAGGATAACATCTTATCAAAAAGTGACAATTCATTACTTCACATGTTCTTCACACCTTCTTCTGGTAGTGTGAGTGCAAATGGTGTCTGTTCACGTTCAGTTCATTAGACAAAATGGACAAAACCTGAAAAATATATTGCTATTACGCATACAGCAACAATTAGATGAGCACCTTAAACCGCTGATGTATAGTCAGAGCCACAAAATGACAAATGACAATGATAAAATGATAAAAACGTAGTCCACAATATTTCCCGTCCACACCATTTGGCAAGTGTCAACACACTTTATTCCATATGAACAGCTGGTAGTTAATGCTCCTCTAAAACAAATGTCCGTATTGGAAGAAAATCATCATGAAGAACATTGTGGAGGGGAACCCTTCAAATACAGAAACATCTTTTAAACAGCTACATAGAGAAGTGAAAACCATCTAAATAGCCGTGTGTCCTTTCAACCAAATGTGATCTTTTTATGGTTCCTGCATGTGCTTGCAGCATTGTGTGTTGTGCAACCTGAGCAAACACACAGGTATTATATTTGTTTCTGTGGCTCTGGGTGTGGTGTTAGCAGCGAGACAAAGCCTGCTTCTGTTCTGTAGAGTTTTATGGCTGTGTAAGTTAACAGGGGATCACTTAACGGCTGGTCAGATGTCAGCAAATTGAAAAAAAACCCTGTATCTTACAGACACATGGATTTAAACCTTCAAGTAATTGTTCTTAACAAATGTTCAGTCACATTTCAGGATTATTTTACAGTAAGCGATGACTCAGAGGCAAGAGACGTTAATGACATTTTCCTGTGATACAGAATGTCTGGAATTTCATTATCTCTATATTTAAACATGGAGAGCAGGACTTTTTATATAAATGAACGTCTGTTACCTTTAAAATCTTGCCAAAGGAGTTCACAGAATGCTGATTAAGCCGATCACCACCAGATGAATATCTCTGTATTTTGCAATATAACAGAGGTTTTAAACCAGTGTTGGCGGCAGAATTCCCACACTGGCTCATAGGTGGCGATGCGTTTTAGCAAAGATTGGTTTCCCAGAAAAGAAGGGGGGAGCAACTGCAAAGGTGTAGATTTCAGTACGAGCTACAGGTATAACAACTAGAAGTATGTTGGAGCCTATGGCATCATAAGCATGTCTGCAGTGTTTGTGTAATTACTCTCACTGCCAGAAGAGAGAGACAGAAGTTACGCACCGCAGATTTAAGAACCAGAGACTGTATTCTTTAACATTTAGGGAAATGTGCTTATCATTCCGAGAGTGAGATGACAAGATGAATCTCATGTCTTTTTGTTAAATACAGCTGGTGTCAGGACATTGTTAGCCTACAGTAGCTTAGCATAAAGACTGGAGGCTGGGGGAGACAGCTAGCCTGGCTCTTTCCAAAGTCAAAAAATATCCTTAACTCAACTCATTAATTATGTTGCATCTTGTCTGCTTACTTCACACATGAATAGAAATGTAGCAACGATGTTTTTAACTTTTAGCGGGGGTGAATGTGAGCAGTGGCTGTGTGCAGCTTCCCAGGGTGTCTTCACAGTGAGGTTGCCAGGTTTGCAACCATCGTTGCACCTAACTTGTGCAGAGACTAAAACCAAAACCAATGCTCAGTGACTGAATCTGGCATCCCACACTATAGCTGGAGACCCTGCACAGTAGCTCAAAGCAGATGGATAAACAGATAAACATATTTTACTTGAAAAACACGACAAGCTTTTTATTTCTGACATGGATTAAACAAACAAGAGCTTTAGAGGAAGTCTTAAACTCTAGACAGAGCCAGGCTAGTTGTTTCCAGTCTTTATTCCAAGCTAAGCTAACCACGTCCTGACTCCACCTCTGTACTCGACACACAAACATGAGATGAATATCGATCTTTTCATCCCGCTCTCTGAAAGGAAGAGAAGTAATGTTTCTCCCAAAATATTGAACCATTACTTTAAGTAGGCCTAGTTGTAGTGACTAGTACAAAGCTACAGTTACACGCTTACTTACAGTTATGCATTTCCACAAGATTGTATGAGAATCTATGTATTAATGTTTTTTGAACAACAATTGTACACTTAGTCCTGTCAACATGACCACACGCTGAAGATCTGCGAGAAGCACAACTGATCTACACAACAACTATCCCTTTTGTTTCCTAGGAATTTAATGTTTTCTCTCTCCTCTACGCTCCTGAAAATTAAATAGTCAAATTAGCCAGTGAATGCAACGTAAAACTTTCAAGTTACAAATAAATAAAAGCAGTAGTCATGAGTGTTACAGCAGAGAAAACAGTAGAAACCAACTCCAAAGCCATAATCTCACTAATGTTTTGCCGATGTGTCTTGGCAAGCTCCACCATGTAGATCAATTGAAGTCACAGTGAGAATACTGCTGTTTTTGCTTGCAGCAGCTTATTTGACAGCCTTGGGGAGTGTCCGTCTGGTGTTACACCATCTCTTCCCTCCGCTCCAGGCTGGCAGGCTGGATGTTGGCTTTGGGACTACGTGGTTGTCTCAGTCCCAGTGGTTCCCCTCTGGCTTTGAGCAGTTGTTCTGGTCCCCAGTGCAGGCATAGAGTGCAGGGACATGAGGTGGGATGGTGCATGATGCTGGTAGAGGGGTAGAGGGCTGCTGTGGCTGGAGGTAGCCCCCCTGGTCTGTTGTGGTACTGGGAGAGGCGGATTGCATCCAGGGTTCTCATGGGTGCGCTGTAGCGACTGTGAGGTGAGGATGCTGGTGAGGAGAGAGCCAGGGGGTAGTGGTGGTGGAGGGGAAGGTGTGGGAGGTGGGGCGGGATGAAGGGGTACGGTAAGTTGGAGGAAGGCGATGCACGGCCCATCAGGAGCACCCCCAGCGGGTCAACGAGAGGGTGAGGCCATGGCAAGGAGTGTCTCTGCCGTTTGTCCTTCATCCTCCTGTTCTGGAACCAAACCTGGAGAGGAGAGAGGAAAGAAGTAAGGGAAAGAACAGAAAAAGGAGCAGGATAAGGTACTTGGTTGTTAAAAAATGATCAAATCATTTTCAGGATTATTTCCCAAATCAGAGTGTAGAAAGACCAGAAGGGCTCCAGAGTTCGTTCTGTATAGACAATATACAACGATATAACAATCCATCCAATAGTTTTTGAGATTTTACACTCAAAACAAAAATGTCAATCTCACAGTTATGCTCAATGTCAGTAGGTTTCATCCTGTGAATTTCAGGGAAATCCATCCAATAGGTGAACCTAGTATATGGCTGGACCGCCATTATACTTAACAGTAATGTTGTCATGACACCAAAATTTTGACTTTGATACCAATACCCAGTTTAGTATCACGATAC
>JBBPCS010060194.1:0-17699 GCA_037974645.1 Hollardia meadi
TCTCTATCCAGACCAAAAGAAGGGAATCATCTGCTGTTCTCGAGTACTACTGAAGGGGCGGGACAAGCAACTGCTAACACACCGGCTTGCCCCATCACTCCTCTTGTTGTGCTCTTGAAAAAATATATTAAAAATTATAAAATGGGTCGTCAAATTTATATTTCGTTGGCTGTTAAAATACTGGGGCGTTTATGTGTGGTAAACACATGATTTGTTTGTGAGAGAGAGTGAGGAGCACAGCTCCAAAAATCCCTCCCCCCAAACCCTGTTCGAAATTAAAGTAAAAAAGTGAAGATTCAGTTTGAAAATTTCTGTCATACAGTATGTATGTTGTAACAACTAAGTTTAGTTTGTTTTTGCCTGCTTTGCTTTTAATATGCTGATTTTTTTTTAAAAAAATATAGGCCTACTTAATTTTACGCATTCTATGTATGCTAATTTTAACCGTTTAAAAAAAAACATATATTGTTACTCAGTTCTTTTAATTTTTATCTATGTTTTCTCATGTATTTTTTAATCCTTATTTTAGCTTATTTTTCTATTCATCTTATTTCCCATTATTTATGACATTCTGTCCTTCTGTCCTTTTACCCATCTTTATCATTATCAAGTTTACATAGATTTTCTATCCCTGTTTTAATGTCCATGTCTTTTTATGTGAAGCACTTGGTGCTTGTAATCTTTTGTTGTCAGCACTTTGAGCTGCATTTCTTGTATGAAAGGTGCAATACAAATAAAGTTTTTTATTATTATTATTGTTATTATTGTTGTTGTTGCTATTATTATTATTATTTTGTGTAATATATTATCACATAGTAATTGCATTTTTACCACAAATATTTATGTGGTAAACCCTGGCCCCTAGACTAGATCAGACAAACACAAAAATCAGAAAATCCAGGTTGACCCAAATAGTCTTTGACCCAGTAAGCACTGAGAGTTGACACAGGTTTGTACTTTGATGCCTCTGACACTGTCCTGAGAAATATTCTGTTTTTTCTGACAACCACAAAAAAGGTATTCCAGACTCTAAACAGAGCTGCTTAACCGAGCTACAGGAAACATGGAGTCATTCTTAGAATTACTTCATAGACTAAGCTTGCCTGGTATTCTAGTAATCTGAAACTCAGTAAAGCTTAGCATGTTTTAGCTAACATTTAGTGTTCTTATACATATACTACAATCGGGATTAACTTATGTTCTGTTGCAATTGTAGCTGCAAATGTGGTAAGTGTTCCCAGTTCATTACTTCCTTGACTTAAAAAAGCAGCTTTGTTGTTTTGGCTCACATTCATCCAACTGAGCATAGTGTAATATTTTGTGGCCTGGCATAACCTGTGAGTACTTCCTTTAAATTAACTGACTGTCTCAAGAGATAATTGCGACAAAGTTTGAGTCCTGCTCTCTGAGAAATTCTGAAAGCCATTTGATCATGTTTTCACTTTGCTGCCCCTGTCTCACACTCATCTATCACTTAAATGCCCTTTCTCACCCAGCGTTGCCTTTTCTCTACAAACCAGAGGTGAATCAAAATGCCCAGCCCAGCATGCATGATCCAAAACACTGGCCTGAATTCCCCTCTTTTTCCTTTGCCTCCTCTGCTTCACTGTTCCTCTGTCACTGCCACCACACCCCTTAATTTCCTCTCTCTCTCTCTCTTTCTGTCCTCCCTCCAGCTGTCCTCCTCAATGTGAACCCAACACATAAGGTGGTTTTGTTACCTTTTTTATGCTGCTTTGTGTGTAATCAACATATTCCTAGCTCTTTACCTGTTTATCAGGATCTCACTTTGTGAAAACACTTGTATGCAGGATGAGTGTTTCCAAGGTTACCACGGAGGCACTAAATAACTGTGACAGCTGTGGCTGGGGACTCGAATCAAGCAAAACAATATCGCCATAGATACAGAGTGCTAGTAAACAACGACACGTATTCCCCATGCACATGCATAAAAACAAACAAATTGGTATTATGAACTCAAACAGGCATAAACATGCGTCTGATTCCTTAAACAGGTGAAAGCTGGTGTCATGTGTGAGACCAGTGTAACAGGAGGTTATTGCTGCACCATGTGGTTTATAGAACACCAGTCAGTGGCCGACACAAACCTGTCATTATTTTACGTCCACTTTACTGAGAGGTTAGAGGCAGTGGAGAATGCTTAGATTGTAATCTCCACAGTAGTGTGTTTCTGGCCATCTGTGCCACAGTGGTAGTGTATGTGTCTAGTGGTCTGCGTGACGTCTGTTCTGTGCCCATGAGCCTGGTGCTGCATTCATCTTTCAGTCACCCAAAAGCAGATGTCACCAGGACGATGGGGAGCGGCAGATTGTTGTAGCGACCGACCGGTGGCAGGTTGAAGGTGTCTCCGCCCCACAGTGCCCAGCAGATGGAAGCTGAGGTCATTATCTGCTGCTCTGTGCATTTCCTTACCCCCCACATCCCCAAGCCATCCCCCTCTCTCTTTTACTGAGTCACTGTAGTGCAAAGACGTATCACATCAGTTACTTTTGTTCTAAATCAAGCTAAAGCAGTTATGTATGCAGATGATACAACATTATGTTTACCAGCAGTATCCATTGGGGAATTGTCTAGTGCTTTGGATAGAGAATTACAATCAGTTGTAATGTGGACATGGAGTTAGTTCTTAAGCCTTAAAATACAAAAAGTATTGTATTTGAAACAAATTTCAGACTCAAGCATAAGCCACAGTTACATTTGCTGTACAGGGAGTGCCTGTAGAAAACGTAGAGGAAACCAAGCTCCTTGTTGTAATTTAGACGGTAGATTGAAGTGGTCAAAGCAGATTGAAGGAGCTGTTGCAGCTATGGGGAGAGGTCTGGCAGTTATTAAGATATGTGCTACATTGTTACCACAACAATGCATTTCTCACATTGTTCAAATATTAATTCCTGCTCATTTGGATTACTGTCCAGTATGGTAGTCAAGTGCATCAAATAAAGAAATTATACTTAGTCCAGAACATCTCACTTTGAACTGTAACAGAAGAGCTAACATCATCAGAGTGTACAAAACCTTAAAGACCCCCTCCACTCAAAAATGTGTTTTTCTTATGTTTACATCCCCTAAAATGTCTCACCTATCTATTACAGTATTTTGACATATGTGGTTACTTGTTGTCATTCTGTTATTATTGGCATTGGTAGATTTGATGTTGTTTATATGTTTTTGAATTTAATTGTTTATATTTTTTGAATTGTTTTATATCATGTGATTTTTACTTGTGTTGACCCCAGGAAGAGTTGCTTCTACGTTGGTCGTGGCTAATGGGGATCCAAATAATGAAAATAAAATACTGTGTAATAAACATTAAATGTAAACAGTGCTTTCCATAATGTAAACTTAAACAGTTTGGAATCAATTCAAACTCATTATCGTGGTCTTCTTTGTGAGTGTGATAATTGTTTCCTTGTTTAAGCTACAGAGGCCCAGTATCAGAACCCTGATACTACTGATGGAAACTATTCACAGAGGCACAGTAGTAAGCCTGAGTGTTCTCTGCCCCCATTGGCAGAGCCAATCCATTTCCTCATAAACAGCAAAAGTAAAGAAAAAACAGCAATACGTGGCCATTCAGAACACAAAAACCGAGTCAACAACTACAGGCAGAAAGTAGGGCAGCCTAGAAATAAGCACTCTGCCACAGCAGGCAGCAATTCCTAGTTTATTATGCTGCCAGCATCCTTCTATAATAAGCTGTGCGGGCAGTATGGAGGACATGGGTTAATCCATGTGTACATGCTTCGTGTCATGTCCTTTCTGTGTGCCGTGCTTCAGACAGCTGTCAGTAACAGAGGGTTTCCCTGGCCACTGCAGCATCTAGCAAGCTAGGACTGTCAGCAATTATCCCTCAAACTGCTGCAGGCTACAGTATATTGAGCAAATTTCACTTCCTGTGTGCCTATGCTACTGCTACTGTCTCCTCTCTTATAAATGAGACAGACACACGCTCCAGATATGTGATGTTGTGCATTATTGAGGCCATGGAGTATTCTGTTTGTGTTGGTGCAATGATGTTTGTAGCTCTGGCGCATTTCCAAATTTACAGAGTTATTTGTGTTTGTTTGCTCTCTTGGTTAAAGCAGCATTGTAACTATTTATCCACATATGGACAGCTTCTCCTGTCAGTGGGGAGTTAGAGGTGTTTTACATGCACACATGTGGCAGGCAGACATGCCGAACACCAGCTCACTGGGGCATTTTATGGAGCTACTGAACTGATCAAAGGTTAGGCGTATATAAAATGGCTTGTAGTTTATTTTCCACTTATGTTTGTTTGTCATTTACATACTTTGGATCTGCAATATGACCTCCATTCTGTCAATGTACACACTGAAATACTCCACAATATCACGACACAGGAATTATCGACCTTTTGTAATTTAAGGCCCATTTCTGATTGTCAATAAATTTCTGAGGACCACCTTCCCTAATAAATGACAAAAAAAAAAACATAACGCAATTCAAAAATGGCAAAAACAAAACAAAAAACCATATACTGGACTGTGATAGGATTTCACAAGGGAATGTTAGCTAGCTGTGGCAAACATTACCTAGTAGTGGCAAAACACGTTTGTCTTGTGATTTTCAAATGCAACTGGTCATTAAAGTTATGCATTTTAGTGTAATTTGCCATTTTTTATTTATGTGAAATCTTGAGCACCTTTACATGTAAAAATAACTATTTTTGTAAATTACAAAGCCCACTAGATGATGGTCTGAGGCCCACCACTGGTTGAAAATAGCTGTCATAACACATACTCCGAGTTCACATTTGCCTACATACACACGTACTGTTTTAGTCTTTAAACTGCATTTGTATTTGCTTTACAGCAGACACAGTCTACTGTACAACACCTTTGAATGTAGCTGCACTGCTGAATGTTAACATAAAGACAGTACTTAAGCAAGTGAGGCTAATGCTAAATAACACATGCAAAATAGCACACTAACAGCAGACTAACCAAAGCTATCATATACTCATGTTGGCACAGTTTAAAAATTGATGCAGAGAAATTAATCCATTCGTCCATATTCCAAACGCATTAGCGGTTTTCCAGCTTTGTCACTCGGGTAATACAAAGTGCATACTACCTCCATAGGTGTCCGTGATTTTGTTGTTGGTCCTTTCACACATGTGGACGTAAGTTAGTCTTTCACTGAGGTTGATCTGGGCTGATCTGGACATTCAAAAGTTTTCTCACCATTCCTCAGGAACCACAACTTCTTTGATAAAATTATCCAACTAGGCGCTGGTTCTTACCGGCCCGGAGGCCCTCCATGTAAGGCTCATAACTCTACTGGACAGTGGAGTTGCTCAAACAATAGCTTGCCTTGTGCGCATGTAGGCAGTAGTAGAATTATGAAATGCAAAATTTAACTGCACAGCAGCTACTAGCATAGACAACAGCGAATCAGGGAAGGAAACAAAGTGGCTGAAAAGACCCAATCAGGGAGCGAACATGGGTGCCTGTGTCATTGTTCCCAGCAGTCTCCATTTCTGCCCGTCCAGACTAAAGCGCAACCCTGGAGTTTTCAAATTGAAACGTGGTCAGCAGGGTTTCCAAATATCTCCATTTTAGGGGTTCTAAAACACTGGAGTTGTGTGGACGCTAGGCGTAAACGTAACAAAATTATGTGTTTTTAAATGAAAGCAAGTGTGGATGTAGCCTGAATGAGATTTGGATGAATCCATACATGTACACGATCATATGTACATTCTCAAACAGATTTTCCATGAGTGCATACACAGTTGTATACAATATGTGTATACATGTGCACAGTCTTTTTGGTCTGTTCTGTTCTTTGGACTTTAAATGAATGCTAAACTAATTTAAACACCAAATGGCCACAAATTAGCCCAGATCTGATGCGACATCTGTTGCATTTCTTTATGTAGTCGCACTACAAACAGTGTCCCAAAGGGATTTACAGTGTTTACACGTTTCGTACAACTGCCCACTTATTGTCCATAAATGATTTTATTAGGATGGAGAATGTTTGGTGCCCACAGACGGAAGCTCAGTCTTCAAATTCCAGACTGTGAGGGACACTTCAGTCTGCAGTGACGCAGCCCCCCTCCCCCCTCGGCAGTGCATCTCAGGGACTGTTTTTGGCCCAGATAGCATTTTAGTGAGTAATCGTGGGGCTCTCAGTCCCCTATTTACATGTGAAAACCTCCCCAGGCTCTGGATGTAAGGGACCCAATTTGGAATGACAAAGCTCGACCAGAGACAGCTGATCCACAAAGGAGGACTGGTTAAGTTCTTCCTCCCAGTCACCAGCTGCTCCACTGACCCATAGTACCTCCATTCAGCCAACACACACAGGAGAGAGAGTGGCATGCTGCCACACGCACTCACGTGTAGTTGTTGAGAGACTGAGAATGTTGCTTTATTCTTATAAATCACCAAATATTTGCTAATTAATTCTTGCTCCTGTATTAGAGCATACTGTTGAAATACTGTAGTTATGATTCATCCCCAAAATGAAACATCTCAGCATGTATTAGGAACATATCTGTCCCCCATGTAGATAAAATGTTGCATTACCTTGTATTTACAGCTTGTTTTAAAACTCCACTCAGCTGAAGAGAATACTTGCTGAATTTCTTTTTTAATCAAATACCAAAGTGCTTTTACAACAAAAACAGGTCACGCAAATCCTTCCACGGTTGTGTCTTTGGGGTGTTGGTGACATTACTGCGTACTGATGAATTCCCATGCATGCAGGCTTTTTGTTTCAACTGCTTTACTTATTATATGACTTTTTTTTTAAGAGAAACAAAGCATAGAACATCAGGTGAACTGAACTGTCATTGATTTTTAACACGGCCCTGCGTGTGCAGCATCTGTCACATGGAACGCCACTCTATTTGTGTCCTCTGACACAAAGTGGCTTAGAGATTTGTCACCTCCCTCTCTGACTTGTGCATTAGAATGACAGGATACTGGCTGGAACTTGTAGGTCACACCCAGTGGTGTTTTTCTTGGATTTGTGCTCGACATCCAAATGGAAACATGTTGCTCCTACTCTCGTGCTCTCGCTTTTCATCTCATGCACCTGACCTCAACGAGAAAAACACAGGCCTGATTTTATTAGACAGTAATGACAGGAGGAGATAACTGCAGGATCAGGGCCAGATGGTAACGTGTGGCCGGCTCCTCTTGATGCAAGGACGAGATTACATAAGTAGATTTAAACCAGTGAAAAGGGGGACGTGTTTCATTAACGTCACCGGTGCCAGATCTATATTTGGAGCATGAGCCCACAGAAACAGACGTGCAGGGATGAAAATAGCTTGTAATAGCCCAGTTTGGGAGCTTTACTTCATTCCACTCTCCTGCCACAAGGATAGTGACAGACGGAGTACACTCCGTAGAGAGCAGCTCTATTCACCCAATCACAGCGCTCCCTCAGGGAGGGAAGCAAGAAGGAGAGTGTGAGAAAAAGGAGAGGGGTAGAGGAATGGGGGGTGGAGATAGAGAAGGACAAGATGCGGCAACAAGAATAAGCTCGGAGCTCTGTGTTGTTTCAAGCCCTTTAGTAATGATACTGAAAAAGAGCTGACTACTACCAGGTGTATTTAATTTAGTCATCTGCTTTGCCTACATGTTATACTGTATATCGATGATATTGCTGCATATGCAACACATTTTTTTAAACTCAACAGAATTTGCCTCTTTTATCCTATATTTGTAGCTAAAAGTGCAAGTTAATTCTACAGTGTGTCAGTCATTACAAATCCTATATAATACATGTTTTTTGTGTTTTTACTTCACATTTATACATTTGCTTGTAAAATACAGTTCGTCGCTACATGCATTCCTCTCATCCCCAGACTTAAGTGCGACAGCAACGTTTTTTTTTCTGAGTCAGTGGAGTCCAGAAGTGGCTTCTCACAGAAGGACAGACAGTCTCAGTAAATGCTGCTACAGATGCGTGGGGGGTTGGGAGGGAGTGTGTGGTAGAAACCCAATCTCCTCATATTGGGTGCCCATTGCCTCCAGAGAGAAACCAAGAAACAAGAGGCGCAGCTGTCCTTAACAATGGACCTGCCCCTCACCAGCCAGGTCTCAAAAGGCCTCATTCAGTCCCCTGGCTCTCCTAAGGCTGCTTCCAGGGAGACTAGCCAGGACATGCTTATATTCATGGCAGACATGCCTGTCTCTGTTTTGGGCAAGTTTGTGTCTTTGTCTGCATGCATACATGCTTAAGCATATTTTGCTCTATGCCATTGTGCATATTATTAGTCACCCAGAACAAACTCATTTGGAATGACACATATGGTCTGCTTTGTGTTTCTGGATCCACTGTGTAATGTAGTACTGTATTTCTACCCACCAGGAGCTATCCCTGAAGACTGAAAAATTCACCATAGTTCTTAGGGAAGTCTTCTTCAAGATTAAACAAATGAGATATAATATGTTAATTAGTGAGCTTTAGAGGTACTGATAGGTGGATTTTATTGACTGTGGAAAAATTTAAATAATTGTGTCATCAATCTTCTCCTCTAACGCACAGAACGGAAATGTATAGGCTTATTTCTCAAATGACAAATTGTTCACTTACAGAAAATAATCTTTCTATACTTGTACCCCTACTGTAAAATTATGGTTTGTATGAGAAAATACCCTTTCTTTCTTCTATATTTGTGTGATGCTGTCAATGGAAACATGTATCTACACGTGGGTTCATTCCATGCTCGTGCTCAAACAGGATTGAGTCGTTTTGTCTATGTCCACTCACTACGTGGGCGCCATGCACCTCGGTCTCCCCATGTATATAAATTGAGGTGAGGCGGGACAATCAGCTCCCCAAAAACAGCTTTCTCTTCAGCTAGTTAACATAGAGCCAACAGCTTACAGGGCTGTGCCATACTCACAGAATGTGGAGTTAGAGTACATAACTAGCATTCTGTTTTGTAAAGGCTTTGCCCGCTAAGGCAGGATGTGGTCCATGTCTCACTTGGTCCACATATACAACACACACCCTCTTCACCAATGCATCACGGTGCAATAGTGCATCACAGTACATTAAGTGTACACAGATGGCACAGAGACAGTACAATACCTGATGTTCACCATGGGGGAATGAAAACAACTCATAAAACCTATTGCTGTGAGAAGTGGAGTTATAGTCCAGGACAGCGCAGGAGAGAAACAGCTTTTCATACACCAAGAGGCATAATGGAGAAGCACCCCAGACAACAATCACTCTGAAAAAAACATGCAATACTGAGTGAGACATAGAAACAAATAAAAGAGCAGGTGGTGTTAACATTTATTATCCAGGACTCTACAGTATAGATATGATCAGTGACTATCTATGTAACAATTTGGCAACAAATATACATGATCCAGCCATATACGTTATACAAGATTTTGACCTAATCTTGCTGGAGGTCATCTGAGCAAAATCGTGTTTAGATGCCATCTGTAGTATCTCCAATGTAGTAGACAATCTACTTCTACTCATCCCAAAAGACTTTACCCTTTATATAATGTGAGGGACGGGAACAGGAACTAACTAAATCTGCACTGGCAGAGTCTGGCAGTTGGTCCAACAGTCCCAACCCAGAAATCCCAGATTCGATAAAGGCCATATGTTATGATATTTCTTTCGCTAATGTCACAAATGTAAGCACCAAAGCAGCGTAATCTTTAAGCCCAATCTAATGTTGTCGAGAAGTCAATTCAGTGACAATTGTGGCAATTACCTGACACTATTTGCATTAAGAAGATGTGTCAACCCAACCCATCTGGTACTCCCAGCATGTTGTGGAGAATGCTATTATTTATTTGCAACTACTTGATGATGGCCGTCTGTTCTCCATATTCATATTCTCATGATCACCCCATTTGGCTGTCAATTTATATTGTGCACTAGGTGTTGATTGTTGATATGGATTATGTGTAGGTGACAAGTGTGCGCATGACTGCATGGAGTTTGAGTAAATACATTTGAGAGACAGACGTGTGGGTGGACAAAGAAGAGGAGGACGTTGTATGTGATGGTGTTTTGTGTAGGTGACGATCCCCTGGGTATTCCCCAGCAGCGAGGTCTTTATTCCATGCAGCACAAACACAGCCAGCACTCCACAGGGGAAAGCACCAGTCAGTCCTTTCCAGGGCTTAAAGCGAAGGCTTCCCCTCCCCCATCACAACGATGATCCCCACACACGCGCACACACACGGACATGGGCATGCACGCAAGCTCCACATATGCTCAAAGGCATATAAGAGAATGCTTCCACACACACACACACACACACACATGCATCCACGCACAGGGTTGGCCTCTTTCTCCTTCACACACTCACTTGTCCTCAGTGCCCTCCCTCTGTTTATTCATGGCGACCCCGGTGCTGATACCATCTCATTCTATCTCAATTACATCAGCCAACTCCCTATACTCCTCAGCAAGAACTGTTTTTCTTCTTCCTTTACACATGCACTTGTATCCTGTCAGTTTTTTTTTTGTCTCCTTCAACCAGTATTTGGGATTGTATCATAGTAGATATCCAAATAAATACAAAATAAATATACATATGAACACTATATGATTGCCACCTATGTCAAGAGGTTTCTGGCAATAGTTTGTTTAAAATCCAAACAAAAAACAATGTGGATTAAATATGAATAACAGAGGGGCACAAAAACATGCTCCATGGGAAATAATTGGGTGGTTGCATTCAATTGCATCACTGCTCTTGGTTCCCCCAAATAAGCCGTACTGGTTGCACATTATAAACTAAAAAATTTGCAACGCGTAGCATGATGTAATTTGACAAACATGAGACAAGATGCACCAATGCCTGTGAAATATGATTTATCACTTGCGCTCTTTTGTTCATGGTTATGCACTCCTGTAATGACATGTCTCCCTTTTTCTCAGCTCTAGAAATAATTTCTAAAGGCTGAAAAAAATCCTAAATATTTCTTACCTGCTGAGGTATGTCATTTTCTGTGACAGGAGGGCCATGGAGTGAAGGATTAGGGTCTCAGTGTGTCATAAATCACGTTTACAGATTCGGTCTTTAAGTCCCCATAGAAGCTATGCGTTTACCCTCACATTGTCTTTTTCAGTCATGTTTATAATGTTTTGTTTTCATGTTTTGTCACATCGTCCAAACTGTTCTATTGCTAACCCTTAGGTAGTATTTCATCACAATTCCAGTGTGAAGCATCAGACAAATAGCTTGATGATCCAGATTGTTTGCATCCCTGCTGCCTTTTATCATGATTCCCTTGTTACTTTCCTTGCTCTCTGGTCAAGTAGGCCCATTGTATTTCTCGCAAAGCTCTATTTTTAATCAACTGCCATTTAAAAGTAACCTTTGAAGGATCTTCTCTAAATGTATTATATTAAAATGTGCTAACAATTCAAGCTGTGGGCTTGTGCTGTGAAGTCTGTTACGTCAGTGCTGCTTTTGATGCACAGATGATTAGTCTGGTGCTCTCTGAAAGGGGTATTTTAGCAAATTGGCCCCTACAGTTATTGTTTACAACGACAGTAGTCACATTTTGTTTGCTTCTTGCTCTGGTTATTTATGTTTTTTCCTGTTTCCTGAATGTGTAATCTGAGCTTATCATTACAAAATATGAACACACACACGCGCGCGCGCGCACACACACACACACACACACACACACACACACACACACACACTCACGCACGCACACACACACAGGAAAATTGAAATTCTGCCATTGAACTTCTGCAATGTAGTGGCCATTTACTTCCTGTGAAAGACAATAACAGGAAGTGGTTAACAAGGTCCCAAGCAGGCATCCCCAGTAGTGGAAATGCAGTCAATTCCTTCCACAACAACATGGTTGTTTTAAACTGGATGTCAGAGAGGACAGAATCAGCATCACAGGACCCTCTACAAAATTTGTTTTGTTCACAAAAAACAGGATACAAACTGAGAACAGCAGGAAAAGGTGTGTCCTCCTTTTTGGCTGAGCCATTTGTGTGACCAACTGATACAAGCACATAATGAGGGTAATGTCTGTTCTAGTTAATGTTAAATATTTAAAAACCTAAAAATCTGTTTTAATATATCTTTGCAAACCTTTATTCATTATTTAGAAATGTTAGTGATCTGGACTCTGGATTCATTTTGTTGTTGGATAGGGTATTGGTTCATCCCTATACAATACCTCCTTTCAAGATATAGCTACAGCACAATTGACTTTGATTGTTTAAAAAGAATCTAAACCATTAGTGCTTAATGTAAATGGTTTGTGTTGAAACAAGTCTAAGGCTACATCCGCACTAGTATGTTTTAATTTTAAAACGAGTTTTAAAACAAAAACGAGACAACAAAACAAAGACAAGTGTTTTAGCACTGTTTCAGGTCTAATCTCCTTCCATACTAGCACACCTGAAAACACACATGACCATTCACGGTCATATATGTTAGGGCTGATAACTTCGCTGGACACGGGAGTCGCTAGAATAATAGCTTCCCTTGTGCGCATGTAGGCAGTCGTAGCATTATAAAATGCAGAATTTAACTGCACAACAGCTGCTAGCATAGACAACAAGTTCAGCAACACTTGTTATTCTAAGTCTGCAGACATGCTAGTTGCTCTGTGTGGCTGCACTTAGACACAAATGTATGGTAACATGCTCACAAAGACAATGCTAACATGCTGATGTTTAGTATGTTTACCATCTAGTTTAGCGAGTTAGCATGCTAATATTTGCTAATTAGCAGTTAACATAAAGAACATCTGAGACGTATCGATATGACATTAGTTTTGAAGGTATTTGGTCATAAATAAGAGTGGGACAAATTGTAATTTGATTTTATGGTGGCACTAAATGAAAAGTCAAAGGGCCGCCATGGCTCAAGATGTAGATCGGTCATCCACTGATCAGACGGTCGGTTCAATCCCTGCAGTCAGCATGTCAAAGTGTCCTTTGGCAAGTCACTGAGTCCCTATGCTTCCAGCCACTGGCTGTACAAGACAGTGCCCGGATAAATGGGGATGATTGTAAAAGTGTAACAAAACATATGCCAAATTACATATGCAGGTCATCAGATCTAGGAAATGAAAAAGATCTTCACATGCAGTGGACGTAGATGAGGAGGACTGAAACCTTATCTGTCACCATACACATGTAGTATTGGTTGTTATGTCTTGCAAAGAATCTATGGTTACACAACTACATACGTACAAATCATCATTCAAGCTTATGAAGCCTATTTAAGCCATCTCAATCCTATATGATCTTAAATTGTGCCAGAGTAGGTATATTACCTAAATAAGCGTTCATGTGTGCAGCTACCAGCAAAGTGATGATACTTCTTTCTCTCTCTCAGTCTGTAATTAATGTTCTTCAGGGGATGTGTAAATATAGTTGCTCAGTCTTTTAGCCAATTACGCAGAACAAAGACGGTGGATGTCAGCAGAATCCTCTGCGCTCTGGGAGCTCCCAGCACAACCAGGACTGACCTTCAGGCTTTCACTTCCTTGCCGCTCCTTATCAGCACACATTATTTGGTATTGTCATCCAGGCTCACTGCAGTCTTTCAAGGACAGTTTGGGTATGAATCATGCCAGAAACAAACTTTAATAAATTTACAGTTTTTCCAGCACATATTTTTCAGTTTTCCCTGCCAAACAAAAGCCCCTTTTACACAGCCCATTCAATGAGGGCCTGTTGTGCCTCTGATACGCCTAGCCGTCTGTGTAAACGTCACAGAGGCCTAATCGGGGGGCCTGAATCGACGCCGAGTGAACCGGCAACGCGGAACGACGAGACAAGGCTGTGACGTTTTGTCGACATTTGTGTGCGACCCACAACTGGGAGATTTAAAAGTAGCTAGCAGCAGTTGGCAGCTACCTCAAACCAAACGAAAAGCAGCCGAAAATATCTGCAAATTGTGGAGACAACGTGAGGTTCGGGAGCTACTTACCCTCCGAGCAGAGGACGAGATCATCCGCCACATAACAGAGACGACAAATGATTGTTATTGTCATGTTATTCCATAGTTAACAAAGTGCTGCTCGTCGCGCATGTAAAATGTCACACTAGACTCAGACGCTGATGTGTTACTCGTCACGCCTCTTTTAATTGCGGAATGCCGGCTTGCTATCTAAAATCACACAGTGGAGCTGCGTTGTGACGCCATTGCGTTTTTCAGTGTAAATAAACAAAGCCGTCATAGAGAAGGGTCTTCGTTTCAATGTTATTAGCAGACTGTCAGACATTCAAACAATTCCTCCTCTTGTGCGTCGCTCAAAATATAACCTTGCAGTGTGCTGCCCTGTCATTGTTTGAATGAGGGTGGTGCCGCCGACCCTGATCCCCGGCCCCAGCCACTGCCACACAGGTACACAGAGTTCGCTATGTCCCCAGCGCCGCGATTCAAACAACACTCCAATCAAGTTCACTGGCTTGGTCGGAAAAAAAGAATAGATCTATGGACACTAGGGGTGTAACGGAACGTTGTTGATCTGTACGGTTTGCCCCCCACAGTCCGGCACGCAATTGCACATTCAATTGCAAAATTTAACCATCATAGTGTAAAATACAGTTTTACGGCCGCTGTTACTTTCTATAGTAATAGTTTCTTAAATCTCGATGCGGAGCTGCACTGAAGATGGAGAAGTGCTGTGTTTTACTCTGAAGCGACTTATTTAACAGCCATCAGTTTCGCCTCTGTTAAGTGAAATCCCGTTGGCTGTGACTTTGGGCATTTTCACTGGTGTAACTGGGCATGCTGGTCGTCATAGAAGTAGATCATGAGATTGTGCTACCTTCGCTTTGACTGACAGCTCCAGACTCTTCAAACAGCAGCCTTCAGTGTCGATAGCCTATTACTCGTGACGTGTAACCAATCAGATAGAGCTGTGGGCGGGACATTAAGACTACAGAGTGGTGACCACAGATGTATTAAAAGAGCTTATATTACAATACTTATTTAATAAAATTAATAGATAAAATAAATAAATTAAATGATAATACTTATAATACATCTATGGTGGTGATTACAAACTGAGCACAAAGTAGCACATTTTAAAATTTAACTCTAACCCTTTTTTTCCTTTTTGTTGATCAGAAAAATGATCTGAACCGTGAGTCAAAAACCGTGACACGATCCGTACTGTGAGTTTTGTGATCCGTTACACCCCTAATGGACGCACTTATAATGCTGCAGAAAATAAAACACAATGCACAGTAGTAACAGAAGAGACGGCCTGTGACCACAAATTATGTGTACTATGTTATTAAAAATCACAAAAATGCATTTGACTAAAATGAGACTAAAACTTCTATAGATTTCGTCGACTAAAACTAGACTAAAACTAACAATAATTCAGATGACTAAAATGTGACTAAAACAAAAGTGGCTGAGCAAGAGGAGCAAAGCTACCTGCTTGCGTCTCTGTTCAATGTGCCTCCAGAGGCTCCATTGTATGGACAATGCCTCCTCTGCTGCTCTCGGCTCAGCACTGTGCAAAGGCTGCAGCCACTTCTCCACTTGTTGTCTTGAAGGTTCTAACCAATTGAAAAGCAGGAAGTAGGTGTTTTACAGTGGATGGACAGTGGAGAAATGGACTGGGCAGCACTAGTATTTTAAGAATTGATCCAATTCTGACACTGGAGCCAATGTGGCTTTTTTCATTGTTATTATTAATTAAAGTACAACCTTTTTCTTTTATCAAGTCTACAGTGGTGAGTGTTTGATATAATTGCTTGTTTTGTTGCATAGAATTATTTAGTGTGGTTAAGATTAAGTTGTTTGCATTTATTGAGCCACCAACATTTACCCGTTTACTTGTTGAACTGATGTGTTCAGGTCCTCTTGTTTTGTTTTTTTTTTGTTTTTTTTAAGGGACCACTGTATAGCTATCTTTACCAGTCATCATTAATTTGTTTAACTGATGTAATTATCAAAAGCAACTCACAACAAGTCCATTCAACCATGCAAATACAACCCCAATTTTTTCATAGAACTACGGTTACAGTGTGTAACTATTACAGTTGAATGTGTAGTGGTTTTTTTTCCTTTCTTATTCTTCATACATGGTATACCTTCTTTGTTACGAATGTAACAATAATAACAGACATTTTATTAAGAGAATATTATATCACATGAACCAGGATATGTGAGCCAAACTAGATGGCCATGGATCAATTCCAACAAGGGCAGGGCCTCCATAAGAAAAGGACATTGTATTGAAAAGGAAAAGGACACGTGGACCCTCTTTACCCCTGTCACTACTTCATCGATCCATTTTCAATTTACCTTCATGACTAAAGATGATCTTACCGCAATGACAAAGAGTAAATGAGCACTGGAACGGCTTCAATCCACAGGAACCATTAAAAAGTGCTGTGACCTGTGATGAAAAATCAGGCAAGGCAGCCGGAGGTGTGGCTCATTGCTTACAGCATGTCTGAAAAATGGGTCACACGTGTGGGAGGACTTTGTGTTTGAGTTACAAAAAACACAAGGATTCATGCTTGCCAGAGTATATACAAGGACTGTGACTCCCTCGGTGCTGATGGGATAGCATTGGGGACAGGGAGCATTGGTGGCTTTGTTTAATTAGATTTAGTCTTGGTTGAATCCAACCTAAGGGGGGATGAATGTGTTGTGCAAACAAAGTGGACACACATCGGTGTTGCCAATCACACCGGACGTGATTAAGTTACACCCCCTGGCCAGGCCGCTGGGGGCTAGCGTTACACCGATTGCCAAGGCAAACATAAGCACGCTGCACTCACAGGCTCAAAGGTCAGAAGGTGTTGGGCTCTGTATTTACTTGAATACCCAAATAGGTCACATTAACATGTAAGTATTACACCCAAATTGTCATGAGCACAGAAATGTTAAAAGATGAAACCAGTAAGCTGAAGCTTTCTGTTGTGGCACACTGTTATTAGTGGCATTAAAAGTGATGCAACCCAGAAGCTATGAAAAGTACAGTAGTGTTGAGTTTCTAGGACATCACATGGATTGATTTACAGTGAAAGGAACCTCTCTTCACTCATGCATCTTACTAAAGGAGCTTTTATTTTATAAGATTCCATGGATTACCATAAGTAAATGCTAAACTAATGCATATTGCTGAACTTTTTCCAATCACTTTTCTTACAAGCAGAGTCACTGTGGATGTGATGATGAAAGCTTGTGCTGAATTCCAGTCAAGCAGAGTTGCATCAGTTCACTTTAATTGATTTCAGTTTCAGCAACAGCTTTTTGGATCCCATGCACCGAAATCATACTTGCGTCATTGAAATGGGAGGGCTGACACTGTCTGATGATGTTCAATGCCGTGATCACCTAGTTTGACTCAAATTTTGACGTTAACTGAAACGTAACAGCTTAATCAGTCAAGATTACTGCAATTTATAGATAATCAGCCCTTTTGTCAGACTGAAGGGGGATTGATAAGAGTTGACTGGACAGGATTTTTATAATGCAGACTACTTGTGCTGAATGTCTGGGGGAATTTTAAGTAGCCCACATCATACCACATATTCTTCTTCCCCTCTCTTCCAGTTGTATTGAGAGCAAACAGGAAGCATGTGGTATGTTACAAGGGGGGAGGGGAGGTACGACCTTAAAAAGAAAGCATAGAAAGAAAGAAAGAAAGAAAGAAAGAAAGAAAGAAAGAAAGAAAGAAAGAAAGAAAGAAAGAAAGAAAGAAAGA